>JANRGW010053717.1:0-10325 GCA_024733675.1 Psilopsiagon aymara | reverse complement strand
GCAGAGCATGAGGCTCCGAAAGTCCTTGGCCAGACCGAAATGTACTAAGCAGTAACTAAAACATTGGTGTTATCAGCACTGTTCTCAGACCACAAGTCAAAAACACAGTGCCGCACCAACTACCGAGAAGGAGAAAAATGACTGCTACTGCTGAACCCATGACAGACAGATAGGAACAGCCTCATGCTTGCAGGCCCTTGTTCTCATGAGGGGCTTCAACCACTCTGATATCTGTTGGAGGGATGCACAAGCAATCCAGTAAGTTCCTCGATTGTGTGGAAGACATCTTCCTTCCGCAAGTAATAGAGGAGCCTACAAGGAGAGGTGCCATGCTTGACCTCGTGCTCACCAACAGGGAAGGGCTGGTTGGTGTCGTGGTTTAAGCCATAAATCAGCCATGCAGTTTGTTCACTCACTTCTCCCTTTTTCTTCCCTCTGCTCCTGGAGGTATGGGAAGGAGAATCAAAAGAATGCAACTCCCACAGGTTGAGATAAGAACAGTTTTGTAACTAAGGTATAACACAAACCACTACCGCTACCACCAATAATAATAATGACAAGAGAAATAGAAGGAAAGAGAAAACAACAGCTCACCACATATACCCAGCCCGACCAAGCCATGCACCCCCACACAATTCCAGGTCTCTGCTTCCTCTTCTTCTGCCTCCTGGGCATGACGTGCAATGGTATGGAGTGCCTCTTTGGTCAGTTTGGGTCAGGTGCCCTGTCTCTGCTTCCTCCCGGCTTCCCCTCTTCCCTGGCAGAGCATGAGGCTCCGAAAGTCCTTGGCCAGACCAAACATCACTAGGCCATAACTAAAAACATTGGTGTTATCAGCACTGTTCTCAGACCACAAGTCAAAAACATAGCGCTGCACCAGCTACCAGGAAGGGGAAAAATGACTGCTACTGCTGAACCCATGACAGTTGGAAATGTGATGCTCCAAGGCAGCCTTGATTACAGCGATCATGAGATGATTGAATTCGAGATCCTCAGGACAGTGAGAACAGCGTACAGCAACCTCATTGCCCTGGACTTCAAGAGAGCAAACTTTGGCCTCTTCAGGAAGCTTCTCAGTAAGGTTCCATGGGATATAGCCCTAGAGGGCAGGGGGGCCCAAGACTCTTGGTTGATATTCAAGGATCACCTGCTGCATGCTCAGGAGCGATACATGCTTACTAGAAGGAAGTGTGGCAGGAAGGCCAGGAGACCCCGCTGGATGGATAAGGAGCTGCTGAGGAAAATTGGAAGAAAACCAGAGTCTTATAAAAGGTGGAAGCAAGGACAGGTGGCCCAGGAAGAACACAGGGATGTTGTCCGGGAAGCTAGGGTAGAATTAAACTTGGCTAGGGATGTTAAGGACAACAGGAAGGGATTCTATAGGTACATTGCAAATAAAAGGCAGAGTAGGGACACCATGGGCCCTCTCCAGAAGCTATCGGTAGAACTGGCAAGCCTGGATTTGGAGAAGGCTGAGGTTCTTAGTGACTTCTTTGCCTCAGTACTTTACCGGCAGATGCTCTGACAACACCACCCAAGTCTTGGAAGGCAGATGCGGGGACAGCAAGAATGAAGACCCTGGGCCCACTGTAGGAGAGGATCTGGTTCCAGACCATCTTAAGAACCTGAATGTATACAAGTCCATTGGACCTGATGAAATCTATTGGCAGGTCCTGAGGGAGCTGGCAAATGGAGTTGCTAAGCCACTGTCCATCATATTTAAAAGATTATGGCAGTCAGGTGAAGTTCCCGATGACTTGAAAAAGGGAAATATAACTTCCCTTTTCAAGATGGAGAAAATGGATGAGCCAGGGAATTACAAATCAGTCAGCCTCACCTCTGTGCCTGGCAAAATCTTGGAGCAGATTCTCCTCGAAGGCATGCTGAGGCACATGAAAAACGACAAGGTGCTTGGTGAAAGCCAGAATGGCTTCACTAAGGGGAAATCCTGCCTGACCAATCTGGTGGCCTTCTACAATGGGGCTATAGAATTGATGGACAGGGATACAGCAGTTGACCTCATCTGCCTGGACTTTGTCAAAGACACTATCTCACACGACATCCTTGTCTCTAAATTGGAGAGACATCAGTTTGATAGATGGACCACTCGGTGGATAAAGAACTGGCTGGATGGCCACACGCAAAGAGTTGTGCTCCATGGCTCAATGTCCAGCTGGAGGCCAGTAATGAGTGATGTCCTTCAGGGATCAGGGTTGGGGCTGGTCTCAGTGGGATTGAGTGCGCCCTCAGAAAGTTTGCCGATGACACCAAGCTGGGTCGTTCGGTCGATATGCTGGAGGGAAGGAATGCCATGCAGAGGGACCTTGACATGCTTGTGAGGTGGGATAATGCCAACCTGGGCTTGGCATACTTAACCATGACAAGTGCAAGGTCCTACAGCTGGGTGGGAGCAATCCCAGGCACAGCTACATGTTGGGCAGAGAAGAGATTGAGAGCAGCCCTGAGGAGAAGGACTTGGGCGTGTTGGTTGATAGAAAAATGAACATGAGCAGGCATTGTGTGCTCGCAGCCCAGAAAGCCAACCGTATCCCGGGCTGCATCAAAAGGAGCGTGACCAGCAGGTCGAAAGAGGTGATCCTGCCCCTCTACTCCGCTTTCATGAGACCTCACTTGGAGTACTGTGTGCAGTTCTGGTGTCCTCAACATAAAAAAGTTAATGAAACTGTTGGAACAAGTCCAAAGGAGAGCCACGGGGATGACCAGGGACCTGGAGCACCTCCCGTATGAAGATAGGATGAGAAAGTTGGGTCTGTTCAGCCTAGAGCAGAGAAGTCTGTGTGGAGACCTATAGCAGCCTTGCAATATCTGAAGGGGGCCTCCGGGATGCTTTGGATGAACTCTCCATTAGGGACTGTAGTGAGAGGACAAGGGGTAATGAGTTCAAACTTAAACATGGGAAGTTTAGATTGGATATGAGGAAGAAGTTCTTTACCGTAAGGGTGGTGAGGCACTGGAATGGGTTGCCTGGGGAAGCTGGGAATGCTCCATCCCTGGCAGTGTTCAAGGCCAGGCTGGATGTGGCCTTGGGTTGCATGGTTTAGTGTGAGGTGTCCCTGCCCATGGCAGGGTGTTGGAAGTAGATGATCTTAAGTTCCTTTCCCACCCTAACTATTCTATGATTCTATGATTCTATGATTAATTCTTGCAGTCTTTTACTATAGGCAGAGCTCAGAGTAGCATCTATTCGGGTTTTTATCACCTGAAATTCCTAATGTAAACCACTTTTTCCCATTGTATATAGTTTTACAAAGATTTCAGTGATTTTCTTTATGAAATTGGAGAAAAATATTTAACTATGCTAATGATTCTGGCAGTCTACCTGGTTCCCCATATCAGTGGATATATCTTACTTTAATTTATTTGAGTACTGATCTGTATTTGCAGAATATAGATACTACTACCTGCATGCCACAGAAAGGAGCTACAAAAAGAAAATTCTCAGCAGCTTTGAACTGCTAAGGTGCTTCAGTTGTGTGTTCCAAAGAAAATTACATGAGAATACTCTTGCTCTGTGTAGATGATATTTTTTGCATTTCATTTTTTTCACATTGGTCACTGGTAAAAAAAAATGTTCACAAAAAGATAGCATAGAATGGCATAATTATATGACTTCGTTCACCAGTGGCAAACTGTTGTTCCTTAGATTAGATTAGTTGCTAAAACTGATTCCATCATTTCCTATTTTCCAAGAGCTTGGCCTTGAAATCTCAAAAATACTGTTCTTGTTATGTAGTATATATTTATTTGTCTATATATTTTATCTTTCAATGGTTATTTTAAATAGATTGTTCTATGAATTTTATGGAAGTTTCCTTGTATTTTTCACATTTGATTCTTCCATATACCAGTTTAAATTAATGCCTTCTTGAATGTTTGTAATCTAAACTTTTACATACACGTATTTAACTGATGAATGATTGCCTCTGTACCTGAAAATGAAGATATTACAGAGTATACTGCAGGTTATCATCTCATTTCAGCCGTGCTGTAGACTGATTCCTGTGCAAGGAATCACCCAGTTATTTCAAAATTATTCCATTGACAGGCATTGCTTTACGAGATTTAAATTTCAAAGCACTCAACAACTGTTAGGATTGGGGTTTTTTTTATTATTTTTTTTTTTCTTGTTATATTCATGCTTCATCTCCCCTTATGGAAAATACAAGGAAGTCAACAACACAATATTGAAAAACTGTTGAAGAAAAGGAAAACATCATAGTAGATTTGATGGCCTGTTTGAATGGCAAATATAATGTTATTGTGGCCTACCTTCCCCAGAAAAATGCTGGTTTAAGGTCTTGCAAATCTCTGCAGTTTACATGATAGCAATGGGGAAAATCAAGGACTTTTTCTCGTATAATTTCCTTCTTTGGACCTTCATGCTCAAAAGTTTAAAATGTAACCATTAAAACATAATGTGGAAAACTGTGACTCTAACACAAAGAAAAAGAGTAAATACACTGAAGTGAAACCCACTTTTTTTTTCTTGATATATAGGCCATTAAAATATTTTTTCCTCACACTATTTCTTATGTTAAGATTTGAGTTGGTATGTTATTCATACATTGTGAGGTAATAAGGAAAGAAATTGAGTTCATAGCTGTAAAGAACAGAGGAATACCTTTTTGTTCATTGACAGATTCCATCTTCACTGCAGAAATATTTCATTATGGTAGAGGAAGTCTCGCAGGTAGGCAGTAAACCTGGTATCTTCACTTCATCTACCTGTTAGATAACTCATTTGACTGAACTGTCTTCTTGGAGTAGAGAAAGATACGGGCTTTATATTATTAGTGGTTTTAATACCAAAATTCTAATGATTTCCCGTAAATAAATAAGAAGAATAGAGGGAAAACCCATTGAAAAAAAGAAAAACTTAAAGTGTATCTTAAAGCAAAGCATCAAATGTTTTGAGACAAATGTTGTCCTGAAAAAAGAAAAAAAAATTGATAATAATTTAGTCCATTGCCTGCAATCATGAGAGGAAAAGGAAAAAAAAGGGTTTTTTGGCTCATATAACTGCATTTTTGATAAAAACTTTTTCTGTTAGCCATATTTGTTAATGATTTTGAGAGATTTTGAGGCTAAGGAATATGAACCTATAAAACATGCATATAAAATGAGTGAACAGGAATGAGAAAGTAAAAATCTATCACAAAATTATTTTACATGTAATCAAGGTAGACATTTGCATTTCTTGCATTGCATATTGTGAATGCTGGGACCACAACTTGGAGGTAACCCAGGAAGACTGTTGTAGACTTAGGAGGAAAATAAGGTGTGTATGAGTCGTAAGAATCAAAAAGCTTCAAAGAAACAAGCCAGCAATGGAAGCTGAAGCAAATTGGACTATGTCTTTTTGCAGCTGTTTAAATCTGAGATAGGAGAGAGAGGAGTGCCTAACTTTGCTCAAGTAAGTTTTAAATCTGAATTAGAAACTGGCCTTCATATTCCAGTGTGAATGAGAAACTCTTAACTTCTCTGCTGGAAGAGCAAAGGCTTTTTTCATATAATACTGTGCTGATCTAGCATCTCGCTGCTTTGCTCCACTTACCCTCTCATCCAGTTTCCTTCATATTGTCATTGACATTTTTCTGCTGCTCAATGAGCTGGGTCAGAGCAAAGGACTCATTCAAGAAACAAGCAAGTAGTTTTACACTGGTTTAGCTCCTGAACAAGACCACTGATAAGGGTCAGACAAATGTCAGTGCTGACACAGGGAAAGACAGGGAAGAAGGCAAAACCACGTATTTTGGCAGATTTGATGAGGTTAGCTATATGCTCAAGTGTCACTGGCATATTTTGGCTCTACATCAACGATTGATGGAGGTTTTTTGCTCTCCTTTCTCTCTTCTAGCTAAACTGTAAGACACTGTGGAAATGAACATTCTAGTTTAAGTATCTAATTTGGGGCTTAAAATGTAAACATACACATTTAAAAGCACATCTATTTTGTGGCTTTATAGGTTTAACATTTAAGTCACAGCTTGTGCAGTGATGAATTTGCTGTCTTGTACTTAGATGAAATGGTCCCATGGCACCCTGTTTCAATTCACCTGCTAAGTTCAATCAGCCGTTAAGCAATAAATCTTTAAAGCCACGTAAGGGACATGTGTGCACAAATCAAATTATTTATTAATAATATACCTCAGCAAAATGTCTGTGTGGACTGAAGACCTCCTGCACATCTCTTTAAAAATAAGCTCCCTGGAGCTTAACCCATAGAAATTGATTGAGTGCACTAATGTATTCTTGTGTATTCCTCTTGATGCTGCATTTATCTCATTCATGAAAGACTTTGCAGGGCATTATGCAAGTTCTTATCTCCCTGATTTCGAAGGTCTTAAGCTAAGAGTTTCCAAGTATACCTATGTATGCATGTGCAAAAGCAATTTTTTGCAACTATTTCTAGAAAAAGCACATAGTGCCAGGAATGAACCTTTGACATCAGTCCATATTTTTTTTAATAAGAACTATTGAGTTTATTTGGAAAAGAAATTATTGCAGCATGGCACAAAGAACCTGAGGTGAAGACAAAAGTGAGAAGTGAACATGGCTCCCAGATGTTTTATCTCATTCCATTTTGATACACCTCCTAATCTAGCTTGCCATTTTGGCCTTATTTCTATTCAAAGTGATTTCTCTGGATTTTCTCAGTTTACTTCTGTATTCCTTATTTTGTTCTTTTCTTCATTTTAACTGCTTCTATTCTCTCCAGTCTCTTATTTGCCATAGTATCTTCCCCTTTGTGTCTTTTGTGACAAGGCAGCAACAGATATATAGTCTGATTTTTAGTTAAGAAAAAATATTCCTAATTATACTTCAATAAACACTCAGTAATTGGGTTCATTTAGTCAAATAACAGGTTTTTGAGATATATATTTATGGTATATGCTTCTATAAGTTTCTTAAACATCAGTATAGCTTGCTAACATATTACAGGAACCTGTAGTATATATGTAAAATGTACGTTAAAATTTCCCCAAACAATGCGTACAAGTAAACACTGAGGCAAGTATCAATTAAGCAGCTTCTGAAATGTTCATCTTTGCAAATATTTTAACTAAATTTCACAAGCCAAGGCATATGGCAAATGACATTGTCTCTCCCAAAATAATAAATTTGATTCAATTTTCATGTAAACTTGCTCTGACAATTTCCGGATGTGATTTACATATGCAGTTTGTATTAAACTAGTTACACTGAAGCAAATGTTATGGGTGGTACACTGTAATTCTAGAGGAACATAAATCTAGGTTTTGCTTTTCTAGAATGCCCCTGTAAGCTTAACTTTCATAGACTAGTTAAAATTTTGTTTATATTATAAACTTTGTGATGACAGATTTTTTTTTAACTTTATAGAAATTAATGCTCCTTCATTTAAGACTACAAATATCTATGAGATCCCTTGCTTGTTCCTGTCCAGGAAATACTTTAAATACATTTGCTTCTTCATTAAAAAGGTCAATAGTTGTAAGACAGCACAATGATACAGTAGTGGATATGTGGTATTTATAGTACATAACATATTTTCTCATCTAAGATCTGGGAAGCGTGGTGATTCACAGGAGATTGTGAAGTTGACTAAAATCACTGTTGTTTGATAAGCTAACAAGATTCATATTAAATAAATTTTGCAAAATGAAACCACTTTCTGTCAAATTCATTTCAAGCAAATGTAGAGCAAAGCTTTTTCCCTTTTTATTATTTGTGAAATTGGAATAATCAAATAGGAAAGCTATGATTTTTTTCATAAGAGTTAACAAATTTTAAGGCGGGGGGGTTTCCTTAGAGGCAGTATACTCAAGTATCTCACCTTCCCCTATGCTGAATTTTCTTGTTTCCTTTTCTCATTCTAATTTAATGAAATTTCTTCTCAATATTTCAGTCAAACAACTAGTGAAACCCCCAAAGCTCTGCTGGTTCTTCAATTTTCTAGCAATTTTAAGCAGCTTTGATTAAGGAAACAAGAATTAGAAGGCATAATTACTGTGGGTCTGCTGCACACAACTTCCTCCTGTGAAAACCAGAAAGTATTTGCATAATCTTTTCTAAAGGAAGGAGGAGTCTGTGGTGAGGCAGTTTGCATCCTCCACAAGGGCTCCTGATCAGCAGTGGACCTCTCTTAGAGTCCAAGTTTCTCTCTAGCACCTGGATTTCCTTGTGATGCACCTGAAATTTCACCTCCAGTCTTCCACATTTAAGAATGTTTGATTTCTAGTTCTTTTTGATTTGTAGTAAATTGAAACCCAGGTATTAATGTGCTTATGTAAATGTAGACAGTGCAATTCATACAGTTTGAGTTCACAATCTTTTGAATGTTTTCAGCACTTTAATACAGCATCTGCATAAATATTTCTGAAACCTAGTATGTCTATTTGCAAAAATATATATTGTGAACCCTTTAAAAAATAAGCCAAAACCTCAATAATTTAATGACTAAAGAGTTGCAAAAAGTACACTCAAACATACTTTCACTTTTTCAGATCCAATTCAGCAAGAAGTTTTCATATTTCTTAAAAACTTTACTAACAACCTGCTGAAGATTGAAAGAAGTCGGTCTTTGATAACATGCTAGAACCTGTTTCAGAATACTGAGGAACTTTATCAAGGATGTGCTTAAGTCCCCATAACTTTTCTGAAACTTTCATGACTAAATTATTCTAATATCTATTTTCTTGCAATTATGAAATGCATGATTTCAGCAACACTTGATGGTTGGTTTGGGTGTCTACCCAAGAAATGTCCTATAGTATAGTTCTAGCATGTATAGTTCTTTTATGGTTGCTACTGAAGTGGCAGGGAGAGTGGTTTTGATATATTCTCTCAGTATTGCAAAAACAGTATTCAGAAAATAGCCTCATTAATTTATTGAATTTTTTAAAAGTCAATTTATTTTGAGAAAGAAACATCTCTTTAATCACTACAAATCGGAATAATTGGATTTCTGAGGTAATAATTGGTTGGCTTGTCTCATACTAGAAAAGAATTGTAGAAAACCTACATCAAAATAAACAGATATAAACTCTGAGATCTGGTTGGTGTTAATATAATGCAGGAAGATGACACAAAGAGTGGAGTTCATCTGATACAAAATGCAAATACAACATGTCTCCAACTATGATGAAGACAAAAAGAATAAAACTTTCAATATTTGTAGCGATTGTTACAGAACAAAAAGCCTGTCTAAACAGATAATATTATCATCAAAGTAGGATAGGAATACTGCCTGAAAAAATGTTACTTTAAAAACTCAGACTCTGAAACATCCAGTTTCCTAGAATTAGTTAAAAAAAAGAAAAAAATCACAGTTGTTAAATGGATGAACTAAAGCTGATAGATGATATTTTGCTACAGACAGCTCAAGATAGATGCGACTCTGAAGACAGATTTTTTTCCTGTAGGTTTTCTGAACCCTGGTATTCAGAGACAATCACAAAAAGAGGTTCAAAGATAACCACACGTTAACATGAAGCCATAATAGGAAGTGGTGATCAGAATTGTTTCTTGGATTGTGTGAGCATCTTATGTCTTCAATCTGAGTTTCTGCCTAAATGCAAAAATTAAGAAATCAGGTAGAAGTAGGATACCTTAAAAGTCCTGAAAAGGCTCACTGTTGCAACAATGGGAATGTTTCCGAATTGAACTTCCAACTTAAACTTAGTGGTTTGTCTTGCTATTATTGGCAGCTATTGTTGGTAAAAAGTGCTAAATGTGCCTTTTGTAGGGTGGAGCTTGTAGAAAAAAACAAGTTAGGACTGTTTGGTAAATTAAAATAAATCTTATCTGCTACTATATATGTGTGTGTTTATATATATGTGTGTACCTTAGATGTATGCATATACATGCATATATTCGATGTTATGTGTAAGAACAAAATAATTGGGTATTCTGCTTTCATGAATGTGTTAAAAGTATAGAAAAGTTTCTGCAACTTGGGACAAGAGGCTGTTATTTCGCAAGAAGAAATAAAACATTTAAATGTGAACTAGGACACCTTGGGGTAACCCAGTCCTATCCCATGTCTGCGACAGAGGCATATTCACTTTTGGAACAATAAGAAATACCCAAGTTACTAATATAGGCTATGACATTTCCTAGTTTCCCATGTGATAGATCAAATCCTTTTTGTAGGTACTAATGCCACTGAATGTTTTTTCCTTGGGCAAATTTACTAAGACAAAAGTTAATGCTGAGGTGCAGTAGTACTCATTGTCTATTCAAATAGTCTTTCCTTTCCTTTCCTTTCCTTTCCTTTCCTTTCCTTTCCTTTCCTTTCCTTTCCTTTCCTTTCCTTTCCTTTC
>JANRGW010053713.1:0-23781 GCA_024733675.1 Psilopsiagon aymara | reverse complement strand
ACAAGTCAAAAACACAGTGCTGCACCAACTACTAAGAAGGAGAAAAATGACTGCTACTGCTGAACCCATGACATTTATATAAGATTTCTGTTTCAAATTTTATTTCATTTTTACAAATTGGGGCTTAATATCCATGCACATTATTGACTTCAGGTACATTATTGGTTGAAGAAAAGGGGGACATTTGTAATAACATGAAAAGGAGATTTATTTTTTTTTTTAATCAAATAAACATTTCTGATGAAATCTCATTTTAATATAATCTGTATTTTATCTACACCAAAGCGTCAAGATGAAAAACATCGGTTTTGATAAACAAGAAATATTTGGGGGCAGAGGGAGTCCAAAGTGGGTTAAGGCTCTTTAATGTTTTTTCTTCCAAATTTCTAGCATGTTAGAATTTTCTTAGACCTTGCTGGCTATATTTCTTAGACCTCTGAAGCTGATTTGCTTCTATTAGCCATTTGACTGTGAGAATGTTGTTCCTACAGACCAGCTGTGTTGTGCTGAAAGTGCTCATTTCAAATCACACGACATAGACATTCATCCCCTAGTATTTATTACTCTAGGTTAGTTTTGGCAGGAACCTACACAAAATCTTGAAATACTACTATAAATTCAGTTAAAGGTTTAGACAGAATGTTCTGGATCTTAATAAAACACTGTTTTTTAGTGAAACTTGACTCTGGCAGAAAAAATCCAGCCAAAACTTCTCATACTCACGTCACCTGACCTTTGACTTGCCTTACACAATATTTTGTACATGCTTGTAAAGCTCTCCTGTGAAGATGAAAGAATACCCAGTGAGCCCATCATACTCATGTTTTTTAGCCATCAATAAATGGATTAACTACATTTGGAAACAGATGGATTAATTTGAATGCAGTTTTGTTTGGTCTTCCACAGGACCAAACCACAGACTACTTATTTAAATGAAACACATTACCTTTAACAAGATTGTCTGACTTTGTCTTTGCTAGTTATTAGTAGCTACGAAGCCATAGCTCAGCTATAAAGACAGGAAGGTGGAACCTTCATGGGAAACACAAAATCCTGTTTCTGCATTCTGGAGGGTTGGTAGCTTGCCACACCTTAATGGTACACTTTCTAAAACAGGCCTATAAGGTCTTTATGTCTTACATCCCCTGCTACTTAGATATTAAGGTTTTCCGGTTTGAGACATGGAAATAGCTGTGTATTTTTCTCTGTATTCAAAATGTTTTGTTTGTTTCACATGAAAAAAACCTGAAAATCAGCAAAAAAACAACCCACAAACTGCCTACTCAGTTCTGTCCTCAGATTAGAATTTATCCTGGTGATGAGAATTAGCAAAGTACTGCCAGCACAGATTAGCTGAGGTCCTATGCGTGTGTCCAGATCATGTACATCATAAACAAGGTGCACTAACTAGAGGACTATGCCTGGCTATGGATTTTGCCTGTTACCCAGTATCAAATGAATTTGTAGCACTTGAAAGGAGTTAGGAAAAGTAATGGCTAAATTACTATCATCACTCAGGGTACGATTTGGCTCACAAGTTAGGACACCAATGGATATCTAGTTATCTTGTGAATATTGTCAATGTTTCAAATAGATCCTTGGAAGCTGCTTAGCTGATCAGCAATCCAAACACAGGATTGAGTTTCCCAGAGACATGTGTTGTCATTGTAAATACTTTGAGTTACATTCTTAGGCTTCACTTAGCTCTTCATTTCAGAAGGATGAGTTTCTCTGCAGGTTTTATGTTGTATCTTTTAGCCACAGATATCCAGTGGTGTTAAAAATGGCACTAAATACTTATATTCTTAATCCCGCCCTAAATTTCCATGTTACAGAGGGCTGAACTGCTCTTTAAAGTCCCACATTTAATAAGCAAATGGTCAGTTCCCTGCATGAAAACACTTTACATGATTTTAGGCGCTCCAAGCTATATCTCTATAACAGAGATAACTCTTATCAACGTAAATACAATGCAGAACTCATAGGACATATATGTGAATTAGGTGGAATTCCTGTACCTGAGGCTAAAGCAGAAGTTCTTGTAGAGACACCTGAAAAGGAGAAGGAAAGTCTGGTGAATAGAAAAGTCTGGATCTTTGCCTGTTGTTGATACATGTAGCTTTGATGCCTTCAATAGAGTTACATTGATTTACATCATTCAAGGAGCTGACCGACCACTCAGTATTTTCTGAGGCCTGTATTCTGTGACTCTAACAAGGCAGCATGTCATACAGCAAAATCTTTTTATCCTTAAAAGAGAAAAAAGAATTAAATTATCTTTCACTTAACTATTTTAACAGTGCCTGCATACAGAGACATATTCTTTAATTTTTTCATTACTCTTAGAAAGACCTGCCGCAAAATTATTTGAAACTAGCTAAGTCTTCAAAATACAAAAACTCAAAAGGAAGTGGTTTCAATTATCAAAATGCTGGCTTTTCTTAGAAAGTAACCTGTTTATATTTTAGCATTTAAGAGAGAGAAAAAAAGTTAATTTTGCAATTAGGTGTTGTTGACCTTCTAATAATTATAAGCAATATCTTGATAGCTCACAGCCTATAATAATTACTGTATTTACTGTATTATATTTCTGTTTGTTCAGTTTTAAATTACTTATACAGCAAACTCAGTAAAAAATAGTTTACAAAAGCTCTGCAGTGAATTCATTTCCTTTTTTGTGATATCTTTTTATGTGCACCCCAATGCATTATTTCCTTGTTTCCTTTTTAGGCATTTACACGGATAAATGAAGAAAGCAGTTTTGAATTGGTTAGTCTAGTTTTACTTTGGTTTCGTATACACTTGTGCAAGTATGAAAAAGAAGCGTCTGAGATGGATTCACATTTTCTTTCAAAAGAAAAAACTCACATTCCTGTACTCTTTTTGAAGGAATGTTTTGTGTACTTGACAAAGCCACTGAGTATTGTTCAGAGTAGTGACCTGGATCATTAAATGTTGTCAAAAAGGAGCAATATTTTTCTAGTGACATCCACCAAATGGTAATGCCCTTTGGCATTATTCCTAAAAGACTCTGAAAAATATAGCAGAATGTTATGGGATTTTTTTGTTATTGTACATGAAATACCAATCAGAATTCTTGAGCAGGCAAAAGGATAAGATACCATATCATAGAATCATAGAATCATAGAATATTGAGGGTTGGAAAGGACTTTAAGACCACCAAGTCCCAACTCTCCTGCCATGGGCAGGGGCACCTCACACTAAACCATGTCACCCAACCCTCTGTCCAACCTGACCTTGAACACCGCCAGCAATGGAGCATTCACAGCTTCCCTGGACAACCCATTCCAGTGCTTCATCACACTCACAGCAAAGAATTTCTTCCTTATATCCAATCTAAACTTCTCCTGTTTAAGTTTACCCGTTTCCCCTTGTCCTATCACTACAGTCCCTATTGAAGAGTCCCTCCCCAGCATCCCTATAGGCCCCTTTCAGATACTGGAAGGCTGCTATGAGGTCTCCACACAACCTTCTCTTCTCCAGGCTGAACAGCCCCAACTTTCTCAGCCTAAATCTTATTTTAATAATATAGTACTTTATATATATTTTTTTTTTACATATACGTATATGTATATATCAAAGCATTGTGGATTAGAATTTCATTACTACCTTTACTAACTGGATCGGTTCATATAAAAAAAACTCTTGCAATTTTGGTCCAGGCTCTCATACCAGGAAAAAAAAAAAAAAAGAATTAGACTGTAGCTTAACCCCCACAGTAAAGCTCAGTGATTCATATCATTAAAGATTTCTAACTCAAAATACTACTCCCAGGACAGGAATAATTTTTACTTATAATTAATAAAAATGTTATATATATTCTGAAGGCATGACAACTTCTGCTTAGTGTCAAATAAACACTTGGTGCCACTCATATACAAAGTCAGAGCTAGCCGTAAAGGCGTCTTCAGACTACGCCAATGTTTCCAACTCTTTAGCTTGATGCAGTGCCGAGATAGTTTCTAACCAATTTATACTAGGTGAAGGGATATTTAGAGATTATCTATCTTCACTTTTGGCATTTGTTCCAGAAATAACTAAGAGCAGTGTGTCATGAAAAATGTTCAGTATTACCTTTACAGCCCCAGAGAGGTGCCCCTGCATTCTAGGAAGCACAAGTACTCCTTAATGAGCATTTTCCTGAGGGATTCCCACTTAATTAAAGAAAGTGGACTAGGAGCTGAACCTAGTACATTTTTTTTATTCAATAACAACTACAAATTATGAAGAAGTTTCATCAATAACTCAATAAATACTTTACAAATAAAAATTTTGGCTATGATTTGCCATCTTTTTTTCTGGTAGCTGAAATATAACTTGCATTTATGACACCTACATATATTCATACTTGGAAACTTGACTGCTACAGAAAACTATGCATCAGGAGATAGTTAATTTTATTTCCATTTTCAAGTGGAATAAAAATTCCCTTCCTTTTATGTAGTCAGATAATATCTGAAAGTACCCTGTTTTTAATATACTGAAATTCCATTGTTAGTGAACTGATGAAAAGTGGCTGGTATCCTGAGCAACACTGGCAAAGAGAAACACCTAAAATGGGATTATAAAGTCATTATGAAAGTATATAACCTTACCATTTGAGCAAATTTATCATTCCTTGATTAAATCTGTTATCTACTGATTAATTATACTAACTTCATCAGGTTTAGGGTTCTTACAAACTATTTAGGTAGCCACAGTTTGAATAAAAAAATCAACACATAGTACTAAACAGCATACTGAAATTAAACAGGACTAGATCTTCATGTCATTTTATAGCAAATTTGCAACAAATTCCATTAATTCAAGCAGCATGCAGCTATATAAGAATAATTAAAATCCAGTAAAAAAAAAAAAAAAAAAAAAAAAGATAAGGGGAAAGAAGAAGCTTCAAATATCTGTTATTTGAGCTGGTTAATGTTTAACAAACAACTCCTTTAAAATAAAAAAAAAATCATTATCAAAACACCTACAGGTTTTCCAAAAAATGTTTTTTGCTTCACTGCAGCTGAAACCACATGAAATACAGTGATGTGAAAGTAAATGCAACTCCATGTGAAAGTTAAGAAAAAATAAAATTACAAAGCCTATAAAATGCATTCTTATTTATGGTTCTTTTATTCATGGAGTAATGTGCATTCTGATTCATGACTAAAGAGCTCAAAAGAAGTTACAGAATTGTTGCATCTGAAATTTTTATAGGAAGGAATATCTTTGGAGAACTCACATTTTAAAAAAATTAATTACAGAACAAAAAATGGATGGCAATATACAGTTAGACCCTGGTGACTAGCATTTTCATTCAGTACATAAGTATTCAATAGCTATTTTGTTTTCCATTTGTCTTGTTTAATTGAACTATTTTTTGTATAATAGCAGTTTATTCATGTGATATATGTTCTATATGTTCGAATGTTATATGTGGTAGCTCTGTAAAGGTTCAAACAGAATCAGCTTTAAAAAGATAAAACCTGAAAGAGTCAAGTCATTCTTATGTGCTTTCATAAAAGAAGGTTGAAGTGCTTTAGGAACATTCTTCTCCATGGTATGAACATGAATAGTTCCCATTAGCCATTCTGGCAGTGCTGGATATGCAATGACAAGGGAACAGACCTTTTCTGATGACTTTTTCCCAAAGAAAATTCAAGCAGTTGAATGTTGGCCTACTCCTTGGAACAATTGCTACTTCAGCTGGATCAACTGACACAGATCAATACAGTAACTTTGGTGAATAGGTTAAAAAAAGGAAGTGTTCTGAATCTTTTTATAGAAGCTTTAGAAACTCATTGTACTTTGTGTCCTATAAAAAATGATACAGTTGTACACTGCACTGATTAGCCAAACTAATTACGGAGAAATCGTTTTCTAAGTGTATATTTCTCAGAATGTATCACCAGTAATATTGAATGAAAAATCTGCTTTACTAAATTATTTCAAATAATGTTAAAATTGAGAAAAATTGAGAAGAATTTCTGTATGAAGAAACATAAAGAGAAGGACATGCTTCCATCAAAAAAAAACCCACAGATATTTTGCTTCATGCAAATGTGGAACTGTATTTACTTGCATTAAACACTTTTAATGTTGGAATGGGGGATTGTGCACTTGCACATGAGTTGTAAAGAAAAGTTAAAACTGAGGACATTTTAATTGGAAGAAACTATTAAAACTACCTAGCAATAGGTCAGAATCAGCATATTCTGTGTCTGGGGAAAGGCAAGTCAACATGCATGCCATTTTGTAAGAAGTCACAACCTGACAGGTAGTAAACCATAAGCTAAACTCAGGAAGCAAAGAAAATCCCATCTAGAATTGTATACTTTACAATGCAAATTTAGTATGGTACACCTATGAAGCTTTCCCAACCTGTATCAAAAAAAAAAAAAAAAACCCACAAAACCTGTATCAAAAAAAAAAAAAAAAAAAAAACCCAAAAAACTAAACCAACAAGCAAATAAACAAACAAGAAAAAAAACCCAGCCAAAAATTCTCTCAGGAACCTAATCTGATTTGCCTTATTCAGATAAAAATTCCCTTCACCTCAGTGTCTATGAATATAATCAGTAAAAATTTCAGCTGTCTGATCTATTTGATGTTGTTGCATAGTAGCAAAAGAAAGCCATTGACTGGACTTCGTGCCTGTCTCCCTGTCAGGATCACGGAACAACTTGGTTCAAATACATCACCAAATAGTTGTTGCAAGACAAACAATAAAAAGGTACTACTTATACCTATGCACATGAGAACATCAATGTGAAAATATTTTAGAGGCTGGCTCCAAACAGAACCTATAATGGCTCACTGTCATTCCTACATAAGATCACTTGTCACAGCTCTTAAACGCACTCTCTAATCTTGGTGGAGAATTTTAAACTGTCTATGCCAGGAAACATTTCTACATATTTTGAGTAATGTAGGGCAGCTTTCTAATCTGTTATCCAGGAAGGTGTAAAGCAGCTTAGTTTTGCTAATTAGTGTACTCTGAATACAGCAGATCATACAATCCAGGGTTTGGAACTGAGAGTCTCACTGTAAATCACAAACTAGATCCAGAGACTGTAATAACTTCTGTGCACAGGAATGTTATAGCCTTTCCACATGAACCTCTTTCTGTACTATTTCCAATTAGCTTTGTATCAGATCAATGATGAGATGACTGGCACTCATAAGGAAGGAACATAAAACAACGATTTTAATGAGTTCAAACAAAAAGTGCAGCAACAGAATTATGTAGAGCTGAGTACAAATCACAAGGAGATGGACATTATCTGTATGCATAAAGAGAGCAGAAGATCCAAAGGAGAATAAACCTTGCATATACGCTGAGAAGAGTAAGCAAGAGGTAGCATAAGAAGAATTTTAAGAAAGAGAGGTAGACGCACATGGGGCGTTAACCCTGGCTAACAGCCAAATGCCCATCCAGCCATTCACGCTCTCTTCCTCTTCAGGACACAGGGAGAAAATTCTGTGAGAAAGATGATGGATTCAGATGAAGACACGGAGATTGCTTAGCAAGTATTGTCATGGGCAAACCAAACTCAGCTCTCAGAAAACAAACTGAATGTATTTCCAGTTAAAATTTGGGTAGTGAGAAACAGGAAAAAAACCCTTAAAATGTCGCTTTCTTTCCTTGCCGCTTTCTTAGGCTCATTGTTGAACTTCATTCTTTAATTTCTAATTCCTCTACTTCCTACCCCTATCAGTGCAAGAGAATGGGAAATGGGGGCTTGTGGTCAGTCCATAACAGTTCCCCTCTGCTGCCCCTTGTCCTTGAGGTTCCCTCTGATGTTTCACACTTTTTTGTTATTTGTTTTTTGATTCACTTTGCTCTTTTGTCTTTCCCCTATCTTAAACACACTTTCCCAGAGGCATCTGGTAACATCTTGGCTGAGGGGCTTGGCTGTGCCCTTCATGGAGTCAGTTTGGCCTAGCACTTAGGCACCTGCACCTAATGCAGTACATAGTAAAAGCTGAGCAACAGTAAAAACGATGTGACTATGAAAGGCATAGTGATGAAGCTTACAGGTAGATTTGGAACAACAAAAAGTTGTCTTAAGGGGATTCTTATGATTAGTGCGATAAAAAGGAAAACAGCAATAAATGCTTGATGTAGGAGGCAAACAAGGTAATTGAAGGCTAAGAAGTGCTTGTGGCTGGTTTTAAATCAATTAAAAATGCATCTTTAGTTGATATGGAACAAATTCATTTCTTCATAAACCCACAGAGAAACAAATGTCACAAACACAATGAAGACAAAATAAAGGAGAAAGAAAACATATAAAACTTCTGTCCGAGCAAATCAATACAAATATTTTCAGTTCTGCAAAGCCCTCTTGGTTTCCACGCTTACTTGCTTCATGTCTGTTTCCTTTAATTTTTATATAAATTTTATTTAGTAAAGATAGATAAATAACCAGGATGTACTCCATGGTATATTTTGTAATTATAATAGCTGTGAGCATAACAGAAATAGAAAGCACCCCTTCATTGTAAAACTGAAAGGAATATTTCATTTCCACGCTTCAAGGAATATGAAGCAAAAAAGATTCAGACTTACACTACTCCTGACTTGTGAAAAATTGAACTGAGTCTTGAAATGCTTTCTTTTCTGAAAAAAAATAACCCTGTATGGAATTCTCAGGACTTTAAGTGGTGGCTGCTGCAGAGCAATGACTGATCAGGCTGTGCCCACAGTCAGGTCTAGCATGGCAGTGAACTTCTCATGTTTTAGGCCAGATAGTTCATCTAGGCTCATCCAATCATTCTGTTATTGATCCACAGTTCTAATCTAATTTTATACTTCTATCAACATATCAGTATAGCTGATTGTTCTGAATTCTCAAGTTTCTAACTCTATATCATTCTGTTAAATTATCTAGAGCTTCTGAATTAAGTAGGTAAAGACAGTTTATTCAATGGTAGTTTTTAATACACCAAGTGCTTCTCCCCTTCCTCCCCAACAAAATTGTTGGAATAAACTGTTCTAGTTAACACAAAATGAAATCTTCCTTTTTTTTGCTTTCCTAATAACTGTTGTGCATTGGTTTGAGGGGAAGCAGTTTTCCAAATATCTAAAGCTAAATCCTATTTTATTTTTTTATTTGTTTTTCTAGAAAACAGGTAATCATTTTCCAAGTCTGCACAAATTACATCAGCCATTCCAGATTTAACATTTTCCTTGATCTATGGCTTGCTGCAGACAGCATATTAGGAATGATGAAACATAGAAAAAAATATTCTTTTGCTCTATTTGTACTATGAAATCAACTTAAAATATGTCAAAAGGTCTACCAAAGGACAGGATTTCTATTGTTGGCTTTGGAGGAAAAGGCTTAAGGAAAGTAGTATCTTTATATCTAATGTGAATTTTCCACCTAAACGACCTCAGAAAAAGACTTCGTTCTTAATGTAAATCAGACTTGATAGGAATCGCACAGTGTAACTTCAGGTTTTATGTGTCATTGGTTAGGCAATTTCCATCAAGAAAGCATACACTTTGGAAGAAAAAGGTAGGTTTTCCACAGGAATAGGTCCTTGTGATCAGCAGTGATTTATTCCTAAGGCATGGCTTCTTTCTATTGTTCCTCAGGTTTCTGCCAGAATCAAGTATTTTCAAACCCCACAGCAGAAAGTGATTAAAGAGATGGTGCAAGCAGAATGGTTTAGCTTGGTATATCTGATGGGTTGGTAACAGTGTTTTCTGGTTTTGCATTTAACTTATTTTGGGCATTAAAAATGTCTTTAAAGTATGGCATATTATTAACAAGAGATGCTCAGAATCTTGATGTTTATAATTAGAGTTCTTAACTGTCATCTCCCAATATACTTGGAAGACCATTGTCCAGCCTGGCCTGAGGTCAAATTCTACTCATGCATAATTTTTATAACTCCTTGCTTTTTTAACCTGAGGAAGAGGAAATATCTTCCTAAGTGATGCTTCCTCTGCATTTTTTCAAAGCCTGACAGAAAATTAAGCTCCAACTGGGAAAATAGGGTCCTTCTGCCAAGGACTTAGCAGGCAGTTACTGAGAAAGATGTGGGCAGCAACCATCACCAGGAGAGCATTTTTCAGCACATGGGGGAATTACAGTCAAGAAAAGTGTTTTGGATCAGAATTCAGAACATGGGCTAGTTAGCAGATATGAGATTCCTGTGTGAAGACTATAAAGGCCTTCTTACAGGCTATTATTTAAACACTGTAATCTTGTTCTCAAGGTTATTGGCTTTTTTATACTCTAGTCTAAGAGCACATAATTTCTACATGAGCACACTCAAATTCTAGAAATGAGGTGATTTATGCTACTCTAACATTACAATTTACTTAAATTGATAGCTAAATTCTTATCTTTGTTGTTGGTGTCATTCTGGTTTTTTTGATAGCATTTAAAAAACTAAGGTCTATAACTATTTCTGTTTTGTACCTGTTATGCTTCATCCAATAAAATTCTACAATATTTATCTGATACAAATATTTATTTATTCTACAATAAAGTACTACAGTATTATTTACATGTCATTATGCGTGCAGACATGTCATTATGCGTGCATAGATAAAATTCATGGATACAATAAGTTGTAACTAACATTCTACTCTGGGGTCATTAGGTTTTATTGTACAGTGTTGCATCCGTTTATTGTACAGTGTTAATATCCATTAAATTAACTAGTAACATGTTAGTAGAACACAAGGAAAATATGTGTGTAACAGTGTCACAGGAAATAATATTTTATCTGTCAGAAGCTTGGTTTCAACAGGAAGGGCTCATAGTAAATGGAAGACTTATCCATCAATAATCATAGAGTAAGACAAGAAGGGCATTGCTTCTACTGCAAATATTTGTCAGAGCTGTCTGATTCATCTTCCATGGAGAACAAATGTTTTTGAGAACCCCCTGTGTAAACTACATGTAAACTACAGCTTTCAGTTCCCACTGCTATCGGTCAGATTCTTCTACATCTCAGGATTAAGCTCAACGGCAGTAGCTTCAAAGACCTTTTATTCTGTCAAGGAAAATAAAGATTAAGATTAGCTAATTTAGAGTACACTTTCATGAAATGAACCCAATTAACCTGCCTTTTGTATGTTTCATATTAATTACCAAGTTCTTTCAGTGAAACCCTCTTACTAGTTTAAAATTCTATATCTGGGAAGTATTAAAAAGAGCTTAGGTATACCTTATAATAAGACATAAAATACTGCTAAAATTGCCAATTAAAGTCTTCCTCAGCTATTTCTCACATAAAAAAAAAAAAAAACAAAAACAAAAACAAAAACAAAGCTGAATTAATTGTATGGAGGGAAAAAAAAAAAAAAAAAAGAAAAAACAAAGAAAAAATCCTGTATTTTTTCCTGAATCATTTCTTGTTCTTCATTATCCATGGACTTTAATGGAGTTTTAATTTGTTGTTACACCAAAGTTTTGTGCTTCATTAGATCTCTGTGCCAATATTTACAGGCCTTATTTATTTCCTGTCCTTTCAGGTATTCAAGACCTTTTCAGAACCTACCTCCCCCTGGACTGTTTTTCTCACATTGAGAAGCCACTGTTAATCTTTCAAAAGACAGGTTGAAAACACTTAAGCTTTCCGCAATACATTCTCATCCTCTTTAACATGTTCCAATTAATTAAGTGAATTGAGATTTTTTTCCCAGGCATAGGTTAGTACAGAATCTGGTATGATGATTCTTCTGCACCAAAAAATAGAGAAAAAACTCTCAGTGATCTCACAATACGTAAAGGGTACATTTGAAGGGTACATTACAAAGATTTAGCTCTTTCATGCATTGATTCAGAGCTGTCCCTTCAAATCTAACTTAGTTTACTAATGTTAGAATACCAGCAGTTTATAAATACTCCCATGCTGTCCAGTATTAAATTTCTTGGCATCTTCAGTTGCCTCCTTCTTGGACAGCTATACAGACCATAAGTGGCAGTCCTACCAGCAAATCAGAAGTCTGAAACCTGAGTAATAAGGGAAGATAAACGCTGGTCTCTTTAAATGCAGTATTTCTAATTTGTGGTTGGGATCCATGCGTATTAACCTTTGAGAAGACAAGAATTTTCTTTTGGAATTGTTACTTATTCATTTCATTCCCACAGCTATTCTAAATAAATTCCCATTTGAGAGAGGTTGTAAATAATTTGAATAAGAATACAAAGCTTTCTGGATGTTAATATAAAGAGTTAACAAAGACCAAATGGATATTTGGTCCTCAAACCAAGTAGATGTTGACCCCTACATAATATAGGATTAGAAATGTTAAAAAAAATACATTTTTTCCATGCAACAAAAATTTTGCGCTTTTTAATTTTTTTTTCTTCTACAAATCATAAAGATATGTCCGATACCTTAAGTTTTTCAGGTGGGCAGCTTAATAGACAGAAAATAATTTTTTGCAAGTAGAAAATTGCTTTAGTTTGCTATAACAAATGTTCTACCAGATGTCATATCTCCTTGATTACCAGAAACTAAGGCAGACGAGAAACATTCAGGGAAACCATGGAACAAGACAAGACCATGGTGATGTCATATTTTGTAATTTAGCTAGGAATCTTGACAGGTGCTCTTAAAAAAAAATTTTTTATTGTAATGGGATTACTGTCAAATCACTAATTCTCTCTAGTTTGATTATGAATATGTTACAAAGACAATTTTACAAGGTTCTTTAAGGTCAATGTATTGTCACACCTGCTATTTCTTTTCTAACGATGCAGATTACTATCATTAAAAAGTTGGAAATGAGATTGTCCTGGTATTCTTATTTATAGAGAAATACATGTCAGGATACTTAGTGCTTTGTTTTAAATAATAATAATAAAAAAAAAAAAAATTAAGTAAATATATAAATAATTTCTGAATATTTTTTTCCTAGTTTAATCTCAAACAGCAGAACTAGAATCTGGCTGACCTATGATTCCCCAGGGATTGCTTTTTCTCCTTTTACTGAAAAAAGATACTGTGTCTTTCCTCCACCTTGCTTCAATGTTTACTTTATTCCAAGTCTCCTTCTAGTGTCTGTACAACCTCAGGATAAAACCAAAATCAAAAAATAGGTTGGTCATTTTTATTTATTTTTTTTTTCGGGATTAATAGGTAGGTGTTAGCAGATACTTCTCTTTAAATAATTTATAAGAATTGGTTTCAAACTGTTCTTCCCCTTTTTTGATGTTTATTTCTATCCTTTCAATTTTATTTTATTTTTTAATTTGTGTGTGAGAAAGTATTCAATCATAGCCTTTTTGTAAAAAACACTAAGGGAAAAAAGGTTCCTTTATTTTTTTTAGCTCATCAGAGTAGACCACTTGAATGATTTCCCTCAGTGATTAGAAATGGAACTACACTTTCACTTCTTCTTAGTATTTATTGTATAATCATTTCTTACATCTGTTTCTAATGACCTCAGAGAACTCTTTTCTCTCCTTAACCTTTCTGATTTTATCCTTGCATACTTGCCTTATTTATTTATTATGATCTTTGGTAATATAGAGTTGCTTCTACTTTGTGAATGACCTTTTTGATTTCAGTGTCATCAGAATTACTAATAAAGCCATCAAATGCACCTCTGGTTATGGTTTATTCTTTCCTGTGGACTGAAATCATTAGCTGTTGTGTATATAGGACTTTTCAGTGAGTGTCAATTTCTGTATTCCCTTTTGCTACATTATTTCTTTTTTTTTCTAAGAGAAATTAAATATTTCACCTACTGAGGTAAGTATTTTAAAGTATATAGTTTTCCCTTCTGGCCCTCTTTCTTACTAAGTATTTCCACAAAATATTGCTTTCCGTATTCAGGTTTTAGGTTCTTCCATTTTTAAGTCAGAAAAAAAAAAAAAAAATCAGTTCAGGTCAATCTTATCTCTTTATAATTTCTTTCATTCACTGAATTGAAATGTTAAAGTGGAAAGAATTTCCCATGTTACTGAGTCCAATCTATATTGACAAGCCTTACAACTGTTTTTCTAATACAGATCCACCCGTGTCTCAAATAGCTTGGTTTGAAATCCTTTATCTGGTATTAGAAAGTTGTCCAAGAACCTAATTTTCTAATTTACAACCTAAGTATGCTTATTATATGCACATAATTCTTTTGCCAGCTTTATTCTTTATTCTACTTACTTCTTGTCTTTCATGTTGTCTACTTCTTCCATTAAAGTTATCAATGTTTTTTAAAAATATACTGAGCTTTGTATGTTTACTGTATTGTATAGTTCAGAGAGATTAAAAGATTAAAATCCTATTATATCTTGTCTTTCTACTGTTAATTGCCTTTCTACATCCTCTTTGCTTTCTTTTTCAGTTGCTGCCTTTTTTTCTTGTTTGTGTTGGATTTTTTTTTTCAACAAGAAGACTGAATTCAAGTTTGAATGTCTTTAAAGATAAGCTTCATCACTAAAAAAGTTTAAGATTAAGGTTTTGCTTGAATCTTTTCCTAACTTCAACGTCACCTTCTGGCTGTAACTACAACCATTTGCAGTTGCTACATATTTGCTTCAGTGTTTGCTGTAATCAAATTATGTCCTATAGAATTAGTTGCTAACAACTGGAAAGTCTTTTAGGATAATTTCAGATAAAGATTTTACAGCTCTCTGATGGTCATGATGGAAAATACTTTCACAGCATTAATTTCTTGCATTTCATGTATATGACTGGGATAAATATAGGATAAAATTTAACTCATTAGTTTATATAATTGCAGTCACCACAGGAATAAAAATCCCTATAAAACATTAAGCACTAAATGTAGCAGAAGAACGAAGTACTTAGCATTAAATAAATAAATAAATAAAAAGGCAAATAGCAATGTAGTTAATTACATTCTAATTCAACTGTCTCTGTTTAAAGTTGTACCTGTGGGAAGATGTCTTTAATACCTTTCACGTCAGCTGAAAAAATAAACAAGTTATTTGTCTGTAAAGTGTCCTAGCACAAAACAAATAAACCCAAATAAGTACTGGACAGTATGTTGTTATTTTATCTCATAGAATCTAAAAATTAATCTAAACTGGTCAAGCATAAATGCTTAATATGCATACTCAGCTTTAAATTCCTAAATGTCATTTATCATTTTGCTTTTTGGAAAAATAGTTGCAAGTGGAATTAGAATCAAGCATAAGAGGTTTTTCCAGACAATACTTGCGCCTTTGAGTAATGTGTTATTCTAATTATCTTTTCCTGAATGATTTTGAAAAAATGGTGGGATTCTTAACTGTATTTGATTTGTACATATGGAGTGTTTCTGTGCAATCCAGAGTAAGAATAGATTAAGGTAAATTTAGGCTGATTTTTCAGCCCACAGAACATATACTTCCTGTGTTGAGATAGAATGACTACCATGTTTTCATTATCAGTGTGAGTCCACTTTGACTCATATTTTGAGATCCAATTGAGAGTAAGAGAAGATTTTCAGAGCCTTAATGCCAGCTCCGATCTTCTTGCAGGTACGCTGCCTGGATAAGGTATATGCAAAGCCATCTGTGCTACAACGCAATACATCAGCAGATATTTCAGATTAGGACTTCCAGAGAATAGTATGGAATCTTGTGCTAGGCATAAATGGCAGGGTTTGGGTGATGAATGCTGATAGGACTGAGTATAACTGTGTGTTAGAAAGAAGGGAGTTGAGACACTTGATGTCTTCTTTGTTTCACAATACAGGTCACTAATCAAAACCTAATTTTAGCTTGCTATAAATTAAATTGAGTGAAAATTCTCAAATAAAGACTTTTTTTTGTTTGTTTTTTTGGACAACAAAAAATCTGTGAGCTCATACTACATTTAGGCCAAACCAAATAGTGAAGAGAAAAAAGCAAGGTCATAGAATTGGCAAACTTGAGCATGGCTGTATTGTCCTCTGCCAGCTCTGCCAGGGTAATTAGAGCTCTGGTATTCTACAGCTGTGCCACATAAGGAATCAGAGATAAGCATAATTAATCATTGATTAGTAATTATGCAAATATTCAGTATGCTTTTTCTCCCAAGTGGTTATCAAAGAGAAAAATTATAATACAACTTTTAGAACAATTGCAGTTTCCACTAACATTTGAGGAAAGCACAGCACAAAGTTTAATACTAAGCCACACAGTGGTAATTAATGCTTTTTCTGTCATGCTTCTGTGAGCAGCTGTGGTGCTGTACATTAGCTCTTATATGTCATTAATACCAGCCAACAACAGTAATCCTAGCACTGGCAGATGCTGAAACATAGCCGTATTAGCATCTAATGATATTGGTTTAGTAAAAGACACTTCAGCTTTTCAGGATAGATGCTTTTAAATATTTTACTCTGTAACTGACTTTCTTTTCCTGTAGTATTGGAGATCTTGAATTTACAAACTGTACAATACAGAGAAGCCCCTGCTTTGAATTCTTTTCATAATTGGTTGCATTACACTGATACAAATAAATCTGTAGCATCTTGGGGGGCAAACCCATACCTTTTTATTACTGTACCCTCATGCAAAGTCTTATTTTTGATAGGTTCATTGTCTTTTTTTATGTTGAAGTAGATGTAAAACCAAATAATTTTCTTTCCTTAATCCAGATAACTCAGCATTGTTTGAAGCAATACTAAAACATCCATCTCCGTGTTTCTTCAGATGTGATTGGATTTTAGTGGGTCATTATATAGGTCTATACAGGTGAAAAATGTTATTATTATTTCAGTTGAATTTACAGCATGATCCAAGTATATTTGGAATGATAAAAATAATTCAAATGCAATCTTCAAGTCAAAGATATTTCTAACCCCCTTTCTACAGCACTAGAAAAGCTAATGTTGGATTTAATTCATTGTTCACTTAATGTTAAGATGTAAGAAAACTAAGACAAAATATTAGATCCAGATCATTTGCATCGATTATTGATTTTATGTGCAATTGTATGTGCTCAACACCAAGAATTTTAACGAAGGCTGTTGTCTTCATACATTTATTTTTGATTGAGTGTACTGAGAGAAAAAATAAAATATGTTAAATATTTCAGGAACTGGGTGTTCTGGGCTAATGTTCTTCAGTGTTTTATTATTTTTTTGTTGTTGTTGTTAACCCTAATTCAAACTATATGGCAAAACAGAGTTGTAACCAGTAAGTCACTTTCACAAAACAAAATAAAATAGTGGTCCTACAGTAACTTTTGGTAAGACATACTCAAATGGGGCAATATCAAAACAGAATCAACGACTGAGGTTGGAGCAACCATACTAATTCGATAGCAGTATAGTTTGCTCTTGTTTCATGGCTGAAACATACGTGCATTGCACTTCAGAAAAACAGGCTCAATTTTCCTCGTGAGAATCACTTAGCCTTCCTATCCACAGCAGAACATGCCACTTTCTTGTTCCTCAGTCATGGACTTTAAGAGTAGCTAAGTGTTCCCTCAGGATAAATGTAAATAAAATAACTTGTGACTATACTGCTATCATACTATCTATGTCCCAGGTGCCAAGTTGAGAGTGAATAGGGAGAAGCTGGTGAGGTGTTTCCTAATTTTTAAGACTGCTTGTCTTTCAGTACTAGTACTGATCATTTAATGTAATTCTGTTTATAATAATAAGAAAGTGGATTAGTTTACATGCTTATGTCTATTAGCTTGATTCAGAAGCAGAGAATCTAATCAAAACAGAACTCCTTTTTGGTTGGTTTTTTTTTTGTCATTCAGTTTTTCAGTCGAGAGTGATGCAGCATTCTTGCTTCATTTATAGGTTTGTCAACCATTCTCTTAAGCGTTTTTTACCTTGCTTGTGGCAACAGAATTCTCTTTGCTCAGAATTTATAGTCTTTTTTTTTTTTATCATCACTTATTAAATACTTCTTTTTAGTTCCAAGTATAGGCCTTTATTATGTAATGTCTTATCTTTCATTTCTTTCTCTGGTACTGAGTGTTGAGCTGAAGCCATTGATCATACCAATACTATTGCACATGTCAAGGTTACATTCCAATTCTTATTTTGAATATTCTTTTAGTTTACACTGGGTGTTTTAATGAAATCTGTTTATGGCACTGTTACAGTTTTCTTGGATTAAATCTCCCTATTTCTTTCATGGCTAATGCTATATAAAATTACTAATACAGAAGCCACAGTAACCTGAAAAAGGGCTACTATATACATTTTAATATTAGCCTATGTGGTAAGAGGCATCATATATTTCTGATGTATATCTTTATGAACATATTTATGTATATATATGTACATATATGCGTATATGTACACATTTATGGCCACTGCTACACTGAATATATTCACTGTCTGACTCAATGCTAGCTAAAGCTTGTTTTCATAACTATTGAACCTTATTAAAAAAAAAACACACAAAACATTATTGTTTAGGATGCCTAATATTTCCTGGTACACATGATTCTTACAAACTTTGTGCAATTGATAAAATGTTATGATTTGACAAGTGAAATACCACCTGGATGCAGTGCTTTTGTTCTCTCTTGTTATACTCTTTTTGGTTTTAGTAGGGTTTCTATAATATTAAAAATAACCTTTTTTTCTCCTTTCTCTCCCATATTCCTTCAATACCGCCTGCCAGAATCGCTTAATGTTCCCATGTCAAGTTAAAATCTTGCTAGTCCATAGAGACATAGTGCAGGTCTATGGAGAAGACATGTTAATTGTTGCAAGACCTCTGTTTGAAGAAATAGAAACACACTCTTCTCCCCTAATAGAATCTCATGGAGCTGAATACCTCCCAGCCTACAGGGTGGTGACAAATAAACATTTTCAATTTCTCTCTTCCAAAACAACCGTCAGACATCATGCAGGTGAGAGATGATCAGATTTTAGTGACAGGTTCAAACTTAAACAGGAAGTTTAGGTTAGATATAAGGAAGAAGTTCTTTACTGTGAGGGTGGTGAGGCACTGGAACAGGTTGCCTAAGGAAGTGGTGAATGGTCCATCCCTGGCAGCGTTCAAGGCCAAGTTGAACAGAGGTTTGCAAGACATGGTTTAGTGAGTGGTGCCCCTGCCCATGGCATGGGGTGTTGTTGGGGAATGGCTCTCAGAACAAGGAAATGGTTCGTTGTCGCAACTCTGTACTGAGCAGGCAACAGTGTAGTTAGGGCCTGTAGTCAGGACTTGCTAACAAACACCAGAAGCTATGACAACTGGAGGTTGAGAGCCTATCATAAGCAAGGACAAAGGGGATAAAGGGGAAAGCACCAAAAGCTCCTAAGAGGGAAGTAGAATCCAGATATGGAAATCACAAGCAGGAAGGACTGAACAAAATATAACCAATCACGTAGAAGTATTATATTGCTAGCAACCAATCATATTATAGTATAACAAACTTAAGTAACTCTGACAATATAAAAGACCATCTCTGTTGACAATGAACGAAGCTTGCTTTATCAACCATATTGGTTCGTCTGCTTGCTTCCCCCACGGTCGCAAGGTATGAGCTAGATGATCTTAAAGTCCTTTCCAACCCTAACTATTCTATGATTCTATGGAGATGAGGCGAATAAGGACAGCTTCATCAGTAAAGCCTGGATCAATAAATGACTTCAAAATTGCCTCTGCCATGTAGAAATTAGCTAAGCAGTGCAGCCTGTGTACAGGACAAAGTTGCAACAAAACTAACACCTGGAGGAAAAAAGAAAAATCTTTCACAATAAGAACATTTTGGTTCTAATTCTATGACTTGATTCGGTAAACTAGCTAAAATAGCCCAAGGAAACAATACCAGCACAAACAAATAGATTACAACACAGTCCCTGTACGTATCTTAGAGGAATTTTATTTTGTATTCTTCTGACATAGCATGCAGTAGATGTTTCAGTGAGCCATATTGATTGTTTTTACAAAATATATTCTTTAGAACAATGTTCAAATATCTTAACTACAGATGGTGGCAGTTGAAATACGTAAGGCTTACTGGTAGCTTGTCACTGAGATTTTTTTTTTTAAACTTCTTATTTGTATACTTTTTGTTGAATTACATTAATATCTCTTTTTTAAAAGTCAAAATAATTAAAAGATTTTGATAGCAATATTAGTCTATAAAGCTACTTAAAAGGGAACAGTTCATTTAAATGTTCCTGGTAAGAAGTTTGGACAATTACATACTGATGCTTTGTGTTACTGATCAATTACTCAATTCTGATCTGGTGTCCTGGGTTCAGCAATAGCAGACATTAATTATAATAAACTGCATTTTTATATCCTTTCACTAAAAATTTAGTTGAAGAGTGTCTGACAGGATATTTCTCATAAAACATTCACTTTGAAAGCACTGAAAAATGATGGGCTTTTTTTTCGTTAAGTCCCCTCTATTTTTATAAGTGTAGGCGTTTATGCATACCTGTAATGCATTTGCATACATGATGCATATGTATATATGTGTATACATCATGTAGTGCATACACACATATTTCTATGAACCAGAATTAAACTTCAAAACAAATTAAAAAACAAAAATCCCTTAAATAAAGTAAAAGTGTCCTGGGTTCAACAGTAGCAGCCATTTTTCTCCTTCTCAGTAGCTGTTGCAGTGCTGTGTTTTTGACTTTTAGCCTGGGAACAGTGCTGATAACACCGATGTTTTTAGTTGCTGCTCAGTAATGTTTAGTCTGACCAAGGATTTTTTGAGTTTCATGCTCTGCCATAGAGTCGGGGAAGCCAGGAGGAAGCAGAGACAGGACACCTGACCCAAACTGACCAAAGAGGTATTCCATACCACAGCATGTCAGGTCCAGTACATAAACCGGGGGCAGTTACCTGGAAGAGAGAGACCACTGCTCGGTCAGGCTGGGTATTGGTTGGTGGGTGGTGAGCAGTTGTATTCTCTTCCCTTGTTATTTCTCTTATCATTATTATTATTGGTGGTAGCAGTAGTGGTTTGTGTTACGCCTTAGTTACTGGACTTTTCTTACTTCAACCTGTGGGAGCTACATTCTTTCTAGTCTTCTCCTATCCCTCCAGGAGCAGGGGGCAGAAAGGAGGAGGAGTAAGCGAATGGCTGTGTGGTTTCTAAGAGACAGGCTGGGCTTAAACCACTACAAAAAGTTAAAAAGAAGAACTGATGTACTTGCCTTAAAAGGAAAAGCAACAGCCTAGCCTATCCAATGTATGTCAGTTTGATTATGGCCTACTAATTTCCTCAGTAACTCTAAAGGATAGTATCCCTTTTTCTATAAACACACATTTCTATAAACTTGAAAATTCAATACTTCATGTTGTTGCATGTGGCTGAAATGGTTCCTAAGGGATTCTTAAGAGTTCTTTTACAAAATGCTGTCACCAAATTACTTCCAACGACTTGAATTATGTCTAGAAATAGTGTAGAAGGCCTGAGGGTTCTAGTAAGAGTCTGTCTCACCACTAACTGCTGTGAGCTGTCAGAGATTGCACAAATAACTCTCCTAAGGGTCTTAGGGCTTCTGCTTGCTTGCAGAGGGCTTGCAAGGTTTACAGCTGAAAACAGTAATTCTGCAACAAAACGATTTAATAAACACAAAAAAGCTCAAGTTTTAAAAGTGGTGATAGATGAAGAAAGATTTCTTCCTAAAATATTCTGTAAAAGTCATTGGAAACTTTGTTTATTTGTGTTGCCTTCTGTAATTTGAAGTAGCTGACTTCCTAGTAACATTTAAGAGTTTTCTCCAGTAAATCTGTCCAGAGATGTAGTGTGTTGATCAATGCCTTTGATCTCCCCTACTTCCTTTCAAGGAAGTTTATTTTTCCATTCTGTGAACGTTTCCCTTACAGATCTAAGTTCTCTACAAGATAGGAGTAGTATTTCCTGATGCACAGTGAATGGAGAAATGTGGAGAGTTTTGTGGAATCTTTTAGATATAATACCTGCTACACAGTTGAAAAGCATTAGGTCAGCAACCCAGACGATTCCTTTAAAGCCCTGGTTAACCAGAAACTGGGAAGCAGAGTAAAATGTCTTGACTAATTTGACACAGCTAGTTTGTAAGCAATTAATGCTGATTTTTTTTTTTTTTTTTTCCTGAGTCAGGTAGCAGCTCCACTTTTTGCTGCTTTAGCTTTGCTTTTGAAGATTACCTACCTAATGAAAATATTCAGTTTCTAAGAGTCAAGTATATTTTCTTTAATGTAAAGGCAAGAGAGCTTTTTCAGGGGATATATAAAAATGGCACCTCCTCCTTTTCCTAAGAGAACTGATCTATAATCCTTCAATTTTTTCACCACTTCAGACAACACAATTTTAGTTTATATTAATATCTTCTTTATCAATTATTTAGCTCTCAGTTCCAAATATGCAATTTAAATGCACGTTTGTCCACTGTGTAATTCTAAAATAAAGCTTTGTGGGGCATGTTAAAAGCACTCATACAAAAATATATATTTCACTGAGCCTTCACTAACAATGAGATAGCATTTGACTTACAATTTCTAAATAGCATTACTTTCATTAGTCTTCTGAATTTAATAATGTATTTGCAAAATTATCCCACAATGCTAGTGAGTTCCATCTAGAATCTGTTATCATTTAGCATTTTGACTTTCTAAACATATACATATATATATTTTTCATAGGAATTAGCGAAAAGCTGTTAGGTCATTATGTTGTTCACTGAGAGTCATTTGGAAACTGTAAGACTACATGGTTCTCATTAAGTGAAATATCTGCAAAGACGATACAGTGCAGGCTGTTTAAGAAATCAGTATGAATTAATACTGTGATATTTGACCCACTATGAATAAGTACAATGTAAACTATGTGCAAACAATGTAGATCAGGATTTTCCAAGCTTGTCAGAAATTAATTTTGAAATTACTATGAAAGAATATTTTAGTGAAAGCCTTCAGAGTTTGGGTTTGCACTGTGGAAACCAGTTCTAGCTCAAGGATGCAGCTGTATGTTAACACATGAATGCCATCTCTCAGTTCTTCCAAGACCTCCATCAAGGATGGGAAATGCATATTTGTAGGCCAGAAATACATTCATGCCACATTCTAACAACTCTCAACAAGAGAGTTGGACAAGAAAGTCAATACAACAGTAGGTTGCACTGCAGCTCACTTGCCTGTTCTCTACACGAGTTGAGCAAATTACTGTCAAGCCCAGGGATGTTCCCAAACTGTGAGAAATTACTTCAACCCTATATGTGGCTTAAAGTAAGAAAGTAAAAGTAACCAAATTAGGAGGAATAATTGTATCTGGCATATCACCAGATCCTTCATTTAGAAATTTCTATGCTAACCACTTTAGTCTGATTTCCTCAATAAACAAATATGCCACAAGAACCTTATAAACAAAGCCACTGATTTTAAAGACTAAAACCAATGGTATAAATGTTATAGCTCACTAAGTGGTTAATTTCATGCTTTTAAAACAAGGAAGGGTAATCAATTCTTATTCTAATGACTCAAATATTAATGAACCACATTAGCTGTTTTACCTTCAAGGTTTCTTCCTCATTCAGAACCTTGATCAACAGAAGTGTAACCAGCAGGTCAAGAGAGATGATTTGCCCCATCTACTCAGCTCTCAGGATTTCTCACCTAGAGAACTGTGTTCAGGTCTGCAGCTCCCAAAATAAGAAAGACATGAACCTTTTGTTCTTTCACATAAGACAGACAGGTGGGATCCTGTAACATATTGTCATGGTTTAACCAGTCAGCCATGCAGTTTGCACACTCACTCCCCCCTCTTTCATCCCCCTAGCTCTCAGGGGGATGGGAAGGAGAATCGAAAGAATGCAACTCCCACAGGTTGAGATAAGAACAGTTTAGTACTAAGATATAACAAAAGCCACTACTGCTACCACCAATAATAACAATG
>JANRGW010053710.1:0-13789 GCA_024733675.1 Psilopsiagon aymara | reverse complement strand
GTGGGTGGGTGGTTTTGGGGTTGCTTTTTTTGCTTTATTGTGTGTTTATATGTGACTGGGTTAATATTGACTCCATGAACATAGTTATTTTCCTGGATTCTGTATAAATAAAAAACAAAGAAGGAAACATTTTGCTTAATTTAATGATTTGGAAGAAGAGAGGAAGTACTGATACACTGGAAGCCAAAACCTTAGAGGGATTCAGAAATCGCTGTTAGACTTTTTAATATCAGACTCTGTTTCCCTATGGGAAATAAAACAGGGTTTCTTTCTGTCTTCAGCCTTGGTGGCCAATTAAGAGCCTTTTTGGTTCCAGATGAAGATTTGGCAGGTCTACTGTTTTGGCCACAATGTGGTGAGGAGTATAATGAAAGTTAAAGTTAAATTAGGGTTCAGCACCTGTGGCTATCTCGGCTCTGTGCTCACATTTGACACTAAGCCAAGGGAGACCCAGAGTGAGAATCTTCTAATGTTTCTTGGCAGTCAAAGTCACCTTAAATATTAGTTAATATATTTATCTTCTCTCATTTATATAGTTAGCTTCAATGCTTTGACTTCCATCTTGCTCAAAGGGACAAACTACGACTTTGGTATGTTTCTGTTATCATAGGTTTGGATGACGGAGTTACACAGATTGAAGTAAAATTTACTTTCTAAATTACAAAGATGTAACTATAGTAGTTAAGTTTATTGTGAGACACTCTTTCTTAAAATCTTTTTGATCTCCTATTTGTATGGGTGTCGTGTTTTAACCCCAGCTGACAACTAAGTACTACTCAACCACTTGCTCAGTCCTCCCAACAGGATAAGGGAGAGAATCGGAAGAGTAAAACTTAGGAAACTCATGGGCTGAGCAAGACAGTTTAATAGGTAATTAAAAGCTGTGCATGCAAACAAAGGAAAAGAAGGAATTCATTCATAGAATCATGGAATGACTAGGGTTGGAAGATCATCTACTTCCACCCCCCTGCCATGGTCAGGGACACCTCCAGCTAGCCAGGTTGCTTAAGGCTCTGTGAAAAGTGGCCTTGAACATTGCCAGAGACAGAGCATTCACAGCTTCTCTGGGCAGCCTGTTCCAGGACCTTACCACCCTCATAGTAAAGAACTTCTTCCTTATATCTAACTTAAATCTCCACTATTTAATTTTGAAGCCATTACCCCTTGTCCTATCACTACAGTCCCTGAAGAAGAGACCATCACATTCCATCATCAGGTTACCTCCAGAAGAGGAGGTCTTCCTCACATTTAGTGGTCACTTGGGAAAACAAATCCCATCACTCTGAATGTCCCTCCCTGCCTTCTTTCCCCAGATTTACATGCTGAGTGTGATGCCATATGGTATGGGATATGCCTGTGGTCAGCTGCTGTCAGCTGTTCCGGCTGTGTCCCCTTCCAGCTTGTTGTGCACCCTCAGTTTGCTCACTATTGAGGTGGTGTGAGAAGCAGAAAAGGCCTTTACTCTGTGTAACCACTGCTCAGCAATACTTAAAATGTCACTGTTTCCAGCACAAATCCAAAACGTCCAAAGACACCTGCAACTGTTAAAAAATTAACACAATGCTAGCATAAACCAGCAAAACGGGAAATTCTTTTTCTATTTTGTGGATATGTTGTAACTTTTATGATCTAATAAAACTAAGTGTTTTGAAACTTCAAGAAAGAAAGATCTGTTTACCTCAGCATAGCCATTTTTCTGAAGACTACTATACCTTCAGAGAATGAGTAATAACTGTTTTTTCAAAATTGCCATGAATGAGGCTAAGCAGACACTCAGAGCTGTCTTCAGTAAGTAAAACAAATCCATCTATTGACTCTTCTGACTTGGGTTTCTCTCAGTCTCATTGTGGCTATCCCTTTTTTAAACTTCTTATTAACTAGGCACCAGAGCAGGCTCTTTATTCTTTATCAGGAGTGAGTACTCTAAATCCTCCATTTTTTGACAATCAATATACCAAAAAAAAAAAATGAAGAAGGCACTTTTATAGAGTAAAAGGGATGGTCCTTACTTTACAGGCAGCATCTACATCTGGTCTCTGATTACAGAAGAAAAAGGCAGTTCTAGGCATAATTTGTCTCATCCTAAAGCAGATATCCGAGAGATAAAATAAATTTCATGTTTACATCATCTGTTTCTGTCCATTGATTATAAAGGAAATTAGACTGATTAGCTTTATTGCCTACATTGTAGTTTTGTTTCAAGTAGATAACATTGTTGCACCCATGTTGCCTCACATTTTTAAAAAGCGTTGTTTCATTTTAAATTTGCCTTAACCCAAATTGGAATTTTTTTCTTACCTAAGTGAATAAACTCCAAATTTAAAGCCACATTTATATCCTGTCAGTGATTGCATCATCTCCAACATACTCCTTAATTATTGTACAATGCCAATATGTTAGTTAACAGAGAGCAATCACCTGGAAATACAGGAAGAGGACTGAGGACATCATGACTCCTTAGTGCAGTAGTCATACATCAATGGATACATTCCAGGAACCTGAGTTATTATAGTGGCTGCACTGTGAAGAGAGAACACTAAGGCTGCCTTTCATTTGACTGCTCCAAGTAATGTAATCATCACCATATTAATGATATGAAGGGAATATTACCAGTGGAAGTGCCTTCTGTGATCTACTGTAATAAAATACAAGCCTGTGTCTGTAGGAAGTTACTTAAACAGCGAGACCTTTATATCCTATCTTTAGCCTGTCTTTTGTCTCACTGATTTTGTTTAAACTAATATACTTGACAATATATGATTTGAGTGCTCTACTGTGCTGGTGAAAAAGGAGGAAGCTAATCTCATGAAGGTTGTTAATAAGTCTTAAAGTATTATCAACGATTTAACATATTATTCATTTTTGTATGCTATTAGGGAGAGGGGAGTTGGCTAATGTGATAAGAAACCAATTACAATGATACAGAAGCAAGTGTATGATAAGACCTTTGTTCATAATATTGCTGCCTTTGATAAAACCTCCCACGCAGTCATTCAACAGCTTCTTCAACTGTGATAGTTCTTCTTAATGTCCACCACAGAAGAACACAGGGACTTGCTTGTTCTTCTTTTTACATCTTGTAGCATTATCAGAGATGAGGTAGCAGTTTGAAGAACATTAGATTACCTTTTTCTCCAAGAATATTTCAATTACTATCCCACAGCTAAAGCTCAGTTAACTGACACTTTTTAGTTGTATCTGAAATATTCGGCTCAAATATTATTTCTTCTCTTATTTTTTGTGTAATCATTTGAATGTTATAATTATTATCCCCCTAATATACAAATATTTTATAATTTAAACTGGAGTAAAAGAAGTATCTGATTGAATGCTTCTCTTACAAACCACATGATAATTGGTGGTTTTTAGACAGATGAGGAGCTCAAGTGGTTCAAATGATATGCATATTTACAGGCATTGAGTATGCTTCAGTAAGCACACAAGCTTAGACACATACTTTATAAACAATTTCTAAAAAAATTTATGTACCACTAGATTTCTTATGTTCGTATTCTATGTTCATGCTCAGCACTCTACAGTTTTACAAGCAGCTTCCCAATAAAGAGGAACAAGAATTATAAAATATGTCCTTTTTATTGATGCTATATGCAGTATAGTGTTTTGTGGAGAGTAAGGCATGGCCCCTGTTTCTGGTTAGAAAACAAAACCATTTATTTCCCAAAGGTCCAGGGTGGACACAGGCTATACAAAGTACCTGCATGTATGAGCGGCTAATACAATTGGTCACTGGACAGCTGTCACTGTCCATGTGGGTATTTTCACTTCTTCATTGGTTGATATCTTGCTCACTGGTTGCCTTGATTGGATGCCTGCTTCTCACTGTTGTCCCCTCATTGGATATTGGTTCCTCGCTTCTTTCTTCCTTCTTATCTTGCCGAACTTTCCCTGCAATACTCCCCTATGGTCTCAAAACTTTCCCAGCAACATTCTTCTGCTGTCTCAAAGCTCTCCCAGCAGCTAGCCTAGCTCAGAAATCCTTCACATCAAGGTCCTTTACACCCACAGTGTTTCAGTGATTTCTAAGTGCATGATTAATATTCCTATAGAGTGTAACAGTAATGAAATTTGAAAGGTTAGGTTGGTAGATTTTCCTTTATTTTTTATTCTCTTTCATGTGCTGCTATTTTACATTTTATTATACACAACAGTTAATTTTTCTTAAGTACAGATATTGTTTCCTCCCATACTGTTAAGTCATTTCGGAGTCTATGTCTTTTAAACATACAATAAATCCTACTTTGAAGCAATGTTGGAAGTATTTTGACAAGAATTTGTCATTTTGGATTGTGATTTCTCTGGGATCTCCAGAAGTTTGTCATGTTGTGTCACTATAAAACTATAGTATGTAAGACAATATATATTTCCATTTTTGATTTTTTTTCACCTTAAGGCAAACCAGTTAAAGGCTTAGTTAAAAAAAAAAAAAAAAAAAAAAAAAAAAAAAGTGGGACATTAAAAAAAAATAAAAAGCAGTTAAAGAGCAATATAAGAGAAAGAAAAGAGAGAAAACAAGCCATTCAAGAGCATGTGAATAAGGACGCTTGACTCTTTCATAACACAGATAGGGCAAGCCATTAAAAAGAAATGAGCAGTGGAAAGTCTAAAGCTAATGAAAGAAAGCTAAAATTACTCCTATACACAAAGTGCATTTTGCTTAATTTCTTTCTGATCATAAGTTTGGCACCCTGTGCTGGAAGAGAGTAGGTAGCAGATGCTGCCTTCTAAGGCATGTTCAAATATGTTCTCAGCTTGAATTCAGGAGACACAGCTGACTTGATTTTAAAACTGGGGGAAAAAGATTAATGCAAGATTTAAAACCTGGGTGACAGCAGTTAAAGGAAGCTAAACATATTTTTAGTTCACAATTTTTTGAATTGATTGCCAAAAGGAAGTTGTTAAACACTCATTTGCTTTTTCAAAGTAAAGAATTAAATCTTCCATCAACATTTCTTTTCTTTCTTCCTTCTCCTCACAAATGAGATGAAGTCGCCCTTTCTGAATAGAAGTTGAACTCAAAGAGCCTTCAGATTAATGCATTGCTATGTGTATTTTAATTCTATTCTAATTACACTTTCTTAAATATTTTCTTTTAAATTGTTCTTTTGTGATTTGCTTTTTCAGTTCACTAGGTTCTATTCTAAACATCACTGAGCTTGTAATTGTTTGAGGCACAAATAATAAAAGCTAATTTGTTGACATTCCCTGAAACATCAAGGAATCCAGCCGAGACTTAATGAATTTCTCTAGCCTTTCCTTAAGAGGCAGTTTCAAATTTAATTCCTTCTCTGGCAAAGTATGTTTCACTGATGCTTAAATGCAGGAATCTAAAGGTTATGAATATAGCTCCTTGCTGTCCTACTTTTTTCATCCAGGGTCATGAAAGCTCATCTGGAGATACTGATCTCTTTTTAATCTTCAAAACAAAAAGAGAGAATACAGTAAGCAGAATGAATTAATTTCTCTGTGTGAATGCTAATTACATTCGTTAGTATTTATAACTTTTAAATATTTGATATACTATGAGTAGGACCTCTGAAATAATCCAAATGCTTGACTATTGTCATATTAAATATGCAAAGTGTTAAAAGCTAAATGAAACTTTTTCTCTGGATCTTCCAAAGAGCTGGACCTTCCTGAGCTTCTATATTCTTTTTTTTTTTTTTTTTTTAAAAAAAAAAAAGTTCCCTGTTAAGTTCATACTTTATTTAGCTCATAATAGTATTATTTAGCAACATAATTGCTAGCTCTGATGGTTATGATATTTCCTCCGATCATCTCAAAGTCATTTACTTGTTTTAGTTGTGCATTTCATAATGCTTTAAGTTTCTAGGCACAGAGTGTTTTTTTAAATTTTTTATTATTATTATTTCAATATATATAATGTGACTATTTGGGACTGATATGGGAAACCTGTAAGAAAAAATATTAATGCCTTATTATCTGATCATTAAGTGTTTCAGTCACTGACACTGTAACTATCACTTAAGTTGTGATTCCTAGGATTTTTTAAGTAATTTTTAAAAATTATTATTTTTATCTGTGGCCAATGCTCCTCTGTCTTGTCTTTGTGTAAAAAGTGATAGTTAAGAATATTCTGTATGGAAATGAGGATTTTGGTATTTCTGAGGGAACAAGCTTAACTTTATCTTTCTTAAACATATAATGACAAAGAGCAGGAGTGCTGAAGTCAAGCCAGGAGTGGCAGTGTTCCATACAATTCTCAACCCCATGTTGCTGCTGCCAACTGAAGCCAGGAAAAAAATTTGAGGGGCAAACCCAAAGATTGCAATTCATAGGAAATAGAAACCTCTAAAAGTATGTATACATACATGAGAAACACCGAGTTCATTAAATCTGGTGCCAACAGCAGAGACAGATGTGAAAGCTCCCATTATAGTCAGTGGAGATCTAGCCATAGTAAGTAAACTTGATTTAGCTGCTCACGCAAAGGTGCATGATACTACATGTAAAGAAGTCATTGATCAGACATGTAAGGCAGATAGATGTGCCAACTTTTTTGGAAACTCTCTTATAGAATAATAGAATAGTTAGGGTTGGAAAGGAACTTAAGATCATCTAGTTCCAGCCCCCCTGCCATGAGCAGGGACACCTCCCACTAAACCGTGTCACCCAAGGCTCTGTCAAACCTGGCCTAGAACACCACCAGGGATGGAGCACTCACAACTTCCCTGGACAACCCATTCCACTGCCTCACCACCCTTACAGTAAAGAACTTATTCCTTATATCCAATCTAAACTTCCCTTGTTGAATTTTGAACCCGTTACCCCTTGTCCTATCACTACAGTTCCTAATGAATTTGATGAGTTCCACTTAAATATTTTTATTTTTAAATCACAACTTTTTAGTTTATTCATTACTTAATACTCTTCTTATTGTTAATAATCAATTTCCACACTGGCATAAAGCCTTTGGCTTTCATTCCCCTAATTTATCCTCTAGGGAGTCAAATAAGCACCCTGCAAACCTAAAAGTTCATTCATTGTTCTTTAATTGAATGTTAATTTCATATAACTTCTACATGAACGTTATTAACAAGCAAGATATTTTGACCTATTCTTTTATAACTAAAAAACTACAAAAACAAAACAGTAGAAAATGAAAGTGCTTTTCTTTTTCATTCCTCATCAAGCTTTTAATCAATGATTATATATTTAAATTTCCATTTAAAACTATGATAATTATAGGTTAGCTTTTTAATTTAGTTGATAATCTGGTAATTTTAATTTAATAAACGTATTAATTAAAATATGTAGTGCTTTATCTTTATTTCTGTGTGAGAGCTATCAACCTTAATTGAAAATTTATGCATTAGAACACTAGAGAATATTCAGAATAAGTGTTTCATTCTGTGTATAGTTTAGAGCCATCATAAAGGGAGGCTAGAAGACATGATTGCTAAGATTAAAATATTAAACTGTGCTTCTTTCAGTGATTCATTTATCTGTAAAAATTTAACTTAAAAATGCATTCAAGCTGTAGTTATTTTTTGTCTACAGGGCTTTTCTTTGCCTTTCCACCTACCACCACCCCACAAAAAGGACTGAACTTGAGTTTGAGCTCAGACGTTTTAAAATCTGGAGGCTGATGGAAAATTTGTTAAATATAGACTTGAAACTCCTGTTTAAAATGGAAGCTCTACTGATGTTGAAGGGAATTACCATATAGTATTTTCTGCTTTAAATTAATTCACGTTATCAACTTTTAATATTATGAATGCATACTGGGCCTGGCTATGATAATTTTCTTCATAGCAATCATATGGTGCTGTGTTCTAGGTTTGTGACCAAAACAATACTGATAAGACGCTGATATTCTGTCTTTTGTTGAGTAGTGTTTGAGTGCATCAAGTCTACCTTTGCTTCTCACTGCTCCTCACTCTGCTCCCTCAGTGAATACACTGGGAGAGTACTCTGGGAGTTGACACAACCATGCAGATAACCTGAAATACCCAAAGAGATACTCAATAGCATGTAACATCATGCTCAGAAATAAAAGGGAAGAAATGAGATTTTAAGAGAGTCATCCTTCTTTTGCTTGGGAACTGCCTGGGCATCCGTGTATCTGTGTCAGATGTGGCAAGTGATTGCCTTTACATTATTTGCCGTTTTCCTTTCCCTTCTCTTCCTTTCCCTTTCCTTCCCTTTTCTTCCCTACATGTTGTGCAGTAGACAGATCATGTCCCTTGAACTATAAATTTCATGTGAAAACTGGTGGAGTAAGGACCCTCTTGACTAGTATCCTTGTGGGCTGTAATCTCTTTGGTGTACTTCTATCAAACTTGCTGAATACTGTGAATAATATTTTCAGTGATACTTTTCTCCAGCAGCAGTAGGAGGCTGTGCATGTATTGGTGTAAGTATCAGGCAACACAAAGCAGGCAAGAGATGACAGAAGCCAATTTGAGCTTCTTATACTGAAAGCAAAAAGCATACTTTAGAGTATTGGCTGCATGAAATCATGTTTTTTTTCTGGAGCTGTACCTGAAAAGAAATCCTAAAACCCCACATACTAAACCACACCAGGAAGACTCGCCAATCCTAATTCACTTTCTGAGTACATACTCGTTTTAAGATAAGCCCCCTAGGGGTGTAAAAAAGAAGACTTAGTAAAGTTGTTTTTTCATAGCATTTTTAATTTCACAGAAATATCAGTCTAAAGTCAGAAGTTTACCATATCCAGCATACATTATGTACTTTCAGTATCTAGGTGCCATACGGTTTTGTTAACACATGGTAATACATTACTAAAATGTATTTTGGAAAACAGATTGTATCAAATGCTTCATATGACACAAGGTTAATATTTTATGCCTGTAATGAAGTATATGGATCATATAAAGACACAAACACTGAAATCTGATGCAAGATAGTAGGACAACTGTTTGCAAAGAAAAAACAAATTTCTTCAGTAAACGGTGTTAATATAATTATATAATGACTACTAGAGCATAATGTTCTGGGACAGTTATTTCCCATGTCTTCCAAAATTACCTTGTTGTTGAGAAATGATCATAATTTGATATTTGAGAAGAGAATAATGTTGGTTCTATATTCTGCTATATTCTGGACACTGCACAGTAAGAAATGTAGTAAAGAAAATATTACTTTGAAAGCAGTGTAAATCCACACATTTCGTAGGAAAAAAGCAAACCTCATCTATCATGTTTGCAAAAATTCTCCAAACATGGTCTTCTTCAGTGATCCTAACTATCCCAGTTGTATTGCAATATCGTACTGTTATTAGCTGCTGGTATCAGACTTTGTCTCTCTGGAGATTGTGAATAAGCTTCGTTCTTGTACTACCACAACACAATTACACTGCAGGTATTTGTGTTACCTTTGCTGTTGTGTGGTAATGGTTTGGCATACGGATGTGTTCATTTGATCCCTATTCCATACGATTTCCTATCACTGGAACAAAGAAAGTGCATTTGACATTGCACTTTCTTTCTGCAAAAGGGCACAGAAATTAAATGTTGATTAGGTCTGTTTAATAGCTTATCAGACATAATCGATTTAGGTGTTACTAGGAGCAAAAATTCATAACATTGCACAATATAGTTTTGTTTACTTAATCCTACCATTTTAATCTGTGTACTAGTGGGATCTGATGTCCATGAAATTTAATGAAAACCTGATCTTGCTAGCGTCAAAGGAATTTTACAATTTTCTTTCAAGTAAGGAATTTGCACAAGGTGTTCAGGACAGCAGTGGATTCAGATTTCTCTCCTCTTTATTTCATTTAAAGATATTGTTTACATAATGCTTAATCTACAAATTTTTGTTCATGAGTGAAGAAAATGGTTTCATTCTTGATGTCTGCTCCCTAAGAGTTGATACTTCTATGGTCATTCTTTGCCATATCTCTCAAAAGCATTTAAAAAAAAAAAAAAGAATATTAAATTTTTTCAAAGACAGTAACTCCATAAGAAAAAGACATGCTCCAAAAAATTACTTTTACACAATGGCATTTGTGGTTAACATCTGTCTAGCTGGTGATGACAAGTATTTCAACTCTTGTGTGTATAATTCTCATGTAAAATTGGAGTCTCAGCACTAGTTAAATAAGATGCTAAAAATATAGTTAATTCTTGAGATGTTCAAAACATAAAAAACTGGACATTGAAATTAATAGCGTCTCTCCCATCTTGGTCTTTTTTAGACCTGTGTTACAACGAAAATGTGAAACTTACGGATGTGTGGCTTGTATGTCTGACATTATTTGTGCAATACTAATGCTAAAAGACCATCAGACTGGGCAGCTGCTTAGCCCCTTGCAGAACCATCATTCCAACTAACGATTTATCTAGCTTTGCTGTTGCATCTGCAATGACAGTGCCTTGACATAACACCCTTGAGGAGCTTTTTTCTTCAACCATTCATCTTAAGACCTTTTTCTTATTTACTGCTGCCACTTTCCTGTTCTTTGCTTTTGGCCAATGCACTCTGTCCTTAACACATTTTCTAGACTAACTATGCCCCTTTATTCCTCTATTTATTATTACCCTGAAGGCATTTGAAGGGACTGACCATGCCCCCAGAGTTTCCAGTTTGGTAGTAAAAAGTCATTCAGTGTACCTTCACATGGTTTACTTTCTGATTGTTGTGTTTCATTTTTGCTATTGATCATTGTATTCCCTTAGTTTGTTCTGTATGACTCATTATCTGTGAGAAACATCATTGCAGATACTGGGCAGAAGACTCATGGTCAGGACATGCAGCAGTAAAAATACTTCTGTTAATGCTCAATGTGGTTACTGTTTGGGGGGGGTACTGGCATTATAAAAGGCTGTTCACTGGGGTATGTCACATAGTGCAGTCCCAAATGAAGGGAGCGGCACAAACCCAAGTAACACTCAATTTAAGCACTGGGAATTGTTTTGTGTGTTTTCCCATGATCTACACTGAGGGATGAAAGCTGTCCCATCGATAGCACAGAGTTACCAAGGAATAGAAAGGGAAAGATTTACTCGTCATGCTCATACTACAAAATGCCAGTCATTTGTTGTTTGAAGACTCGGACTGGTGCCAGGCACAGTCTATAAGACTTCATCTTCTTTTTAATTCTATTGTGATACTCTTCCGCTACAGTGAACTCCACATCCAAATGTATACATACCCTTAAGGAAAGTCAGGCTAATCATTTCTACTTGGGCTACTTATGAGGCCATAAATACATGTCTCTTTGAAGCATGTGACATTTTGGCAGTCCTTCAGTGATGAGACAGCCACTGCTCCTAAAAGTAAATGGGCCTGGAGAAACCAGGCCTGATATACTTCATGCCCCCCTCAGCTGATAGCTTTATAAGTGCCTTGAAGATGGGATTAGTAAATTTACATTGTCTCTGTGTTTGCAGGTGCTTATAGACATAGTCTCCTTACATACTATTGGGATATAGATAATGATGAAATTGTCTCCAACATGTCTTATAATTCCCAGATGCAGTGCAATACAGTAGATCTTGGGGTTTATGTGCCTGTTTTGTTTTGTTATCTTTCCCGGAGTGCATGCAGCTGAGGTATTGACTACAATGATGTTGAATGCAAGCATGAAGATTTATACCTAAACAAAAAATAACCTCCAGAATTTCAAGGGAGATTCAAGACTTTCATGGTAGTATTACAAAGAGAGCAGGTAGCAGAACTATAGTATCAGCTGCCACGCTTTCTAGTGCTGTTTTCACCCTGGATTCATTTTTAGGAGTTGACTGCAGCTGCACCCACCTCAAGGGGCTGATCCCAAGCCAAGCAGCGCAGAATGGGTCATGTGCAGAGCATCACTCAGGGCTACCCATCTCAAACCAGACTCAATGCATGTTACAGAGCACAGAGTCCTGGCTCTCTGTAATGCCTGTTTCACTGTAAGACAAAGAAATCATTTCTTGCGTGCTTTCTTAATTCAGGGTGTCTGAAATAGTACGAAAGGTGTACTGAAATCCTCAATGTGAGAATTTCAAAGCACAAATGAGCATGTCATGGTAGCCTCTCCTTTGATATGGCCTGAGGGAAGGTAAGAATGCTCACAGGTATGCAACCTGTGGGAAGCATGTTAGAGGACTGTGGTAGGGCAAAGAAAGCAAATATAATTTAGCTGTGACCATACAAATAGTCCCTGGAGCAAGCTGTCATCGGAGCTATACACAGGATTTCTTTTGGAAAAAAAAAAATATGAATTTACACTAGGAATTTAGGAATGAATTGAGATTTGTGTAGCAGTGAAAGTTAGGGAACAAGGACATGGAAGTATACTGGGCAACAAAGATATTTAGCTTGCAAAAAGTATTTGTTTCGTGTGGTTTAAGATGCTAGTTTTTCATTCTTTAACGAAATTGTATCCACAGTTTTCTCAGTTGCAGTTTGGGTTGCTGAACATGGTTTCACATGTATGAAGCCATTTTGCCTTGCAGGTAAGGCAACAATGCATTTTGCCCCAGATATCTTTGAGCAGGGGCATCAGCCAGCCTTGTTCAAACAAAGTATCAATTACTTTAACAGCAGATACAAAATTCCAGGGAAAAATAGTAATTTAAACAAACAATTGATCTATGTGTGTGTGTGCCTCAGCCAACACTTATTATTCTTTATGGCAATTCAGGCAATTTAAAATATGCTGCTGCCTACCCCAGTATGTCAGCTGGTTCTTCTGAAGAACATACATTCTTTACAGAAAAATCACATACCGTTAATCCCACCATAGTTCTTCCATTTGTATATATTTTGCATACCATTCCTGTGCAGATTTAAAAGGAGTTTTGGAGGTTGGCATTCGGCAGAATTAATTTGATGATGTCAACATAGTCCCCTAGCAAATCTTTAGTTGTTTATCTAACTATGGGTATTTTTTCTCGAATAATCATTTTCTGCCTAGTTGTAATCCATTTAACATAGCAGAACTGTAGTGTGACAGTTAAAATGTTGTAATGACATCTATATTTTATTTATTAATTGTGTCTTACTGCCTGCTGAAAGGAACATATGTTGAGATTTTGGGGCTCTTGTTGAGAATTTCTGTGGAGAAAAGTATCTTAAATGTGTATTTTCTATATCACTATAAGAATCATACCAAGGACAAAGTGAATCTTTTATTCTTAGAATATGTCTATGTTTATTTGCACTATAAATACTCATCTCTCCTTCCCAGTGTCTAAAGAAACTCTCTGTAACAAAAATTGTCAGGCATAATAAGAAAAGCAAAAATAAAAAAAGCTAAATATTACCACAGTTAGTCCTATGGGAGAAAGTTCTCCAAGCACCGTGGGTTCTTCTGGTCCATCAAACGTACTCAAGATAAAGCATCAATTTTCTGCATCAGTATCTCTGTTCAGTATCACTGCAGTAATGTAGGTGAGAAGAAAAGTTCATGAATGTATCCAATGTCAGGCTAACTTCTGACCTGAAAGTAGCAGTACAGTGTTGCACCCTCTTGTGGGGCTTTATTTTGACGTAGACGCTGAGAATTTGATATAGAATCATAGAATCATAGAATAGTTAGGGTTGGAAAGGAACTTATGATCATCTAGTTCCAGTCCCCCTGCCATGGGCAGGGACACCTCACACTAAACCATGCCACCCAAGGCTCTCTTCAACCTGGCCTTGAACATGGCCAGCAATGGAGCATTCACAACTTCCCTGGGCAACTCATTCCAATGCCTCACCACCCTAACAGTAAATCCTCATATCCAATCTAAACTTCCCCTGTTTAAGTTTAAACCTGTTACTCCTTGTCCTATCACTACAGTCCCTAATG
>JANRGW010053708.1:0-11131 GCA_024733675.1 Psilopsiagon aymara | reverse complement strand
AGGAAGAAATTCTTTACTGTAAGGGTGGTGAGGCACTGGAATGGGTTGTCCAGGGAAGCTGTGAATGCTCCATCACTGGCAGTGTTCAAGGCCAGGTTGGACAGAGCCTTGGGTGATATGGTTTAGTGTCAGGTGTCCCTGCCCCTGGCAGGGGAGTTGGAACTAGATGATCTTAAGGTCCTTTCCAACCCTAACTATTCTATGATACTATGATTCTATGAAAAGCTGCTCTGGGGTCTTCTGCAAGTCTCAGGCAGACTGCAGGTGCCTGTGATACTGTGGAACAGATTCTTCCTACTTTCTTCCAGTCAAGAAATGACCGGAGCTCTCCTGCTCTCCTGTGCTTGGCAGATATAACCACTTCTGCCAGTTTCCTGCCACTTTCCTGTCTGTTTAATGATGCTCCTTTCTTGTGAGTATGAGCTCAAGTCTCTTCAAGTCCCTATATCAACAAGCTGGAAGCCTTTTTGACTCCTCTTATCCTGTGCTCTTTAATTCTTAAAATCATAAGAACACATTAGTTTGTTCCCTGACGAATTCAATAGATACAGAAATGTTCATTCTTCCATTCCTCTACAGTTGTCTCTCTCATCCTGATACACTTCATTTCCGTTGCAAAGGCTGTATTACTTTCACATTACTAACCATCCTGTTGAGCTATATGGAAAATATAAAAATTTCTTGAAAATCCCATCTAAGTTGGAATATTAGACATTGTGACTTTCTTGATAAGTTCATGCTCCTTAATTCCCATGTCCTGTGATAGTAAAGATACTTGGCTTGGGCATCACACAAGCTTACCAGGCTAACTCTATGCAGCAGACCCCCTGTAGGACAGAAACTCAAAGAATCCATCACATAAGTGTCTTTTAGGTGCAGGGACAATGCACAAACACCAAAATCCTTCCCTCCCACAAATCCATATACTCTGGTGCTGTTTATGTTTTTGGAAGGAAGAATCATACGTTGGAGGAGCTGAGATAGTCAACTGAATGGACAAACTGATGCAGTGATCCTTGGTTGAACAATAGGAGAAGTGGGAAAAATGGAAGAAGTCCATGGGAAGCAGGGCACAGAGGGAGAAATATTTGAGAGCATAATCAGAAATCGGAAGAATCAGAGAGCCTGCACAGTTAAAACCATTGAGTCGACCTCCTGTTTACCAAAGAAGCACTGCTGAGAGCATTTTTCAGAGCAGGACAGAACCAGCTGAGGGATGAGAGATGTCATTCCTAATAAAATGCACACTGCATAGCCAAGGCAGGGCAATTTTTATCTGTTCTTCCCTTAACTGGCTCTTAAGATTGTAGTTCCACTCCAGTAAAAAGCAGCATGTGACCTTGGGGGTCAAGAAGCAGGACAGTGAGGACTCTTATATGTGTGAGAGATGGGTCTTCTAATCTGACTGGACATTATTAGCGATTTACGACTTAAAATATTAAAGAGATGCTGGTCTTCATGCATCTTGGGTGTTTCTGAGTAGTGACCAAGACACTGAACAGATTTTGTTGTCCTTCATTGGGATTTTGGACTAGTGTAAGTATCATATCAAAATTATTTATCTGAAAATTAAGAAAGTGTGAAGGAGAATGAAATAATTCAAGGACTGAAACCAGTTCCCTCCATAGTGAGAATTATGGAGCTCAGCCTGCCTGTTCTGTCTTATCCAAAGCTGAACTGATTATAGTGTATATGCACCTTAATGAGGGGAAAATACATGGAATGAAAGAGCTCTTTAATCTAGGAGAGAATAGTGTAAATGAATGAATGGCCAGAATGCAATCATATATTTTCAAAGTCAAAGTAAGCTAGAATAAGGGAAAACGCATTGGTCTCAATGCGTTCCAGACCAGTGGGGGTCTGGAAGACACCTTAGTCAGAAAGATACTCCATGTCATGTAGATCACGGACCAGCGCATCCCAATGCCAGTGAAAATTCAGGCTACGTTGTTCAAGAGGAAAAACTAAATTAATTATTGAGATTAATTTAATATAGTGAAAAACATAAGCTTCTTTTCTCAAGATCCAGTTCCAGCAGCCTTACACTGGCTTTCAGTTACCACCTTAGAAGATTCAAGGCACCTTTTGAGAGCTTGGAGTCTTTTCTTCTTTGCATAAGAGAAAGGCTTTTGAACAAGTGTGATACTCTTTTTTTTTCCCCTTTGATCTGTCTAATCACACAAATTAATTGACTGTTAAAGTTGTAAAATTCAAATCTCTTTCAGGAATTCCATAGAAATACTGAGCTATGTCACAAATCACGCTTCAGATCATAGTTTCATATACTCCCCCCAGTGCCATGTGACTACCAACCCAGTATTGATTTCTTTTCATCTCAAAAACTGAAGCGATATTCATTGCCAAAATAAAAAGCTGTCTGAGTTATGAGAACACACTGCCAGCAAGCTCCAAGTTGAAGCATAGATATAAAAAAGAAAAAGTGGGGGAAGGGGTAGTGAAAGCGTATGTGAGAAAGCTGAATACAGTCTGCAAGAACATATATATTAAAATAAGTCTTTCATAATAAAACGCTGCAGGAACAAAGGTAATAAATGTTTGCCACGACACCACTGATCTTGTCCAGACCTTGAAGGACCTTGCCTCTGGTCTAGCCTAGCAGAGTGGCAGCCAAGCCATGTCCCACTGCATTTGGCCCTGACAATTTTTCACCAGCTAAAACCTTCCATTTTGTCTCTGTGACTAAGACTCTAGTGGTCATGAGGTAGGTGGATGAGAGACAGCATGAGATAGGACAGAGTTTAAATAAGCAGGCATTATGTTGCCTCAAAACACTGCACAGGTATTTCTCCTTTGCTGGTTTCAAGAGCTCTCTAATTGCCTAACAGTGGACATGCTCAGGCTCCTGAGTTTAATGTGTACCTCCTACTGAATCTGGTACTTCACATAATATTTCACCATGAAAGATCAAGATATGATTCATCATGAGCTCTCTTTCCATGAAACTGGGTTTCCTGCAGTGTAAATAGTAAAAGTAAAAGTAAAGCATGCCTACTATAAAGCAATTCACAAAAAAGCAGTGCCTGATCCTCTTTGTGCTATGCCTTGGGAAGAAAAACAGCAGAAGTCCGTAGCAGGTGATACTCTAAAACCACCTACCCATCTCCAAAGCTTCTTTCTATGACTCAGTTGTTCCTTGATTTCATGTGGTCTGAACATGACCTGAAGCACAAAGTCTGCTGTCTTTGCTTAACTTAAAACCTTGTAACAAAAAGACATGTTGGGGTCCAAACAGATCTGAATTTCCCAAAGAAAACAGTTCTTTCAATCAGAGAAAGCCTTTTCTCCTAACACTGCCCCACCCTAAGTGAAGCAGGCTTTTTCCTTTCAGAAGTCTTTTGCTACCTGCTGTGGCATCTTCTAGGGCTATCTGCCCCTTTGTGACAGAGAGACAGAGCAGTCTCTGCCCAGGTACTGTCTGCAGTAGATTGCCATCACATGTGCTCTCCCTGAACCAGCTGCCTCATTGCATTGCTATTGATTCTGAGTTGGATTTCTGCAGCAAATCTATTGCATTTCCATTAGCAAGACTGCAAATGATGAAAATGCTCACTTATATCATTCCAGCTCTGCATCACAATTGACTGCTACTTAGGCTCCAGTAAGCCAAATTCTGTCTTCTCATCTGATGCTGAAAAAGTTCCTCAAGGTTTCTCTGCACCCAAAAGTTAAGCACTGCAAATCTGAGGTGAACTGCTAAGCAAGCTAATTTTCAGTACGTGAACTGGAAATACAACATGTAACTTAAAAGTACCATAGATACTGAAGGAGGATAGTTTCAGTCCCCTGCAGTGGCAATCCAAATCACGGGGTTTGTTATGACATCAATTATTAATCAGCTTTGCTTAGAAACTTATGATGCAGTACAGTTCCAGAAGTCATTTATAATAAAGAAACAATGGCCATATACTCCATGTAGCTCTTGTATTTTATATACACACATATGCATATGCATATAAATAGGGAGGGTGAGCATGGAGAAGTTCGTATAGCCTGAATACACAACTTGTTCTCCGTGAAGTTTGCAAAGTAAAATGAAGGTTTTAAAAATAAATGAAAGTGCAGATTACTATTTTGCACTGAGAAATTCAGGCTGTTTTTAGGAGAAAATACATGGGGAAACATGGCTTTTGCTACATCATTTTCTGTGGACAAAAGAAAAACCACACCCATGGAGAAGTTCTGAAAGCCATGAATTTGGGGTGCTTGCTCAAGAGAAAGAAACACAGGACAGATCAGTCCTCTGCATGTTAAATATGAGAACAATTTCTATGCAAGCAATGAGTGCTAAAAAGGGGGGTGGTAGAGATACAGAAAGAAACAAAACAAGAAATTTGAACAAACTCTGCTTGCTCGGGGCATTTTAAAGACAGTGTGACTAACAGTGCTGGGGAGATGATGTCTCAGTTGTCACTTTAGAAGGCATAATGGAACTGAACTCCCTAAAAATTGGAACTGAACTCCCTTACGCATCTCATCCCATCAGTCCCAATCTCTCTTTACTCTGAGTGTTCCTGCCACAAGTACATACATCCATGAGACACCATGACCTTTGGGACAGCGGAGAAGGAAGTGTTTCAAGGAAATACAGACTTGCTGGCTCAGTACAGTGGCACTTGCTTTATTGCTGCTTGTTAATGGAGGCCCAGTTGTGTCTCCAGGGCCTACTGAGATCAGCATCTCTTTATTATGCTCTTGAGTTAGGCTTAGAACTTGTCTGGCATCTTAACCATGATTAATTATAACTTCTCTGTGACAAAACATTGTTAATTCACAGCATATGTCCAAGAAAAGTCATGACTTTCAAAACGAGTCTTCATACTGTATAGCAGACATTTAACTTAGAAACCGAATTGCAAGGTTAGTCTCCCTATAGACTCATTGAAGAAAGAGTACTCCTGCTAGAGTCACACTGGGAATTGCCTGAGGGTGGTCCCTTCCTTTAAGATGAATAGGAAGCTGAAGGCTGCCTAGCTTCCTAATGTAGGCATGTAAGTCAGGTGTCTGAAGCTAATCAACACCAAAACTGTATCAGAGATGAAGCAACATCTTTGAGGTGCTCTCCTCCTGCACCTTCAAGCTCTGGGGATAAAGCAATCTCCCTTGTGGTGCTGCCCTACATAATAACAGTGAGTGTACAAAAGGCTGATACAGTCTGTGCTGTATCATCTGTTCTCCCCTCCTGTTAGTACAGTTTCCTGCAGCTCTCCAAAACATCCCTAACCTTGACACTTTCAGAGGCTGCCAGGAATGGACTCAAACCTATAGCATTCTGATTGGGATTTCAACTGCAAAGAATGCATCAGAATTAGACGTATCAAAAAAAGGAACAAACACTGTGTGCAACACTGCTATGAGCAAACCCTTTCTAGCCATAAATCAAAGCCTTCAGCTGGTCTGCAGCACCTATAACTGGAAGGAAAAGCTCCCTCCAGCCTGCCACAGAGGTGAAATACAGACCTTCACAAACCAACGAGTACAGAAGAAAGGACATCAAAAGCTGAGCTGAGAAAGGACAAGAGGAGGCGAAAGAGTCAGAGATAAATTGCAAGGAATATTTACGGTATGATACCAAAACAAGAGACAGGCTAGTTTTCTTTACATTTTCCTCATACCTAGCACTAAAACGACACAAGAAATTCAGTCATTACAACTGGATAACTTTGGAGGTGAGATAAGAGCACTTCCTAGATAAACCCTCAATACCAGTCCTCAGAGGCACTCTTTCAATGCTTTTTCCACTGAGGATGAGAAAGCAGCATCCCTTGCTGATGCTGGCCCAGCGCACCTGAAGAGGCTGCAGAAATCAGAAACATGAGAAGGGAGCAGTCCCAGTCAGAGACGGCTGACAGCAGTGCACAACCCTTTCTCTGCTTTGCTGTGTTTTCCAGGTGAAGGCCTGCACTGAGGAGGTAGAAGGGAACCCTGCCTGGAACAAGTCTGGTGCTGCACTCACCCTCGAGCACCTTATGGCCACTCAACTCTGTAGGCACAGAGGTAGGGAGATGGAGATGTGCCTGTTGGTCACCCACTGGCCAACAGCATGGCATGAGGCATGCAGCTGGCCCATCAGCACATGGCATACAGGGTGGTCAGGGAAGCCAAAAGCAGAAAAGACAGAGGAACAGCATAGATGTGCCACCAGGGAGATGGCATCCACTGAACCCTGCTCCATGCCAGGCTTTTTGCTCTGCTCCTTGAGAAAATCGCTTCAGCAAAGTCTTTGTGTTGTGGTCTTTCTCCTGCCCTGCCTCTCATGTACCCTGAGGCACCTCACCAAATCAGGAGAGTTGTGATCCCAAAGCCAAGGGCTCAGTCACCTCTGCTTCATGGCAGAGCCAAAACACAGGAGTGCAGCACTCCTTTGGCAGAGCTGTCACTCTGCAATGGCAACCCCACATGGACCTTGGTGGGTGGTGCTGGGAGGAATTTGCTTAAATGGAAAGAACAGGCAGTGGGAAGACCTTTAAAGGGAGTGGTTGGTATGCAGATGTAGAGGTACAGTTATTACAGAAACACAGTTTTGACAATACTACAGAGGCACATCTATTACCAGCCTGGGTAAAGGGTAGAACAGAATTTAAAACTGATGGTGTAGGAAGAAGTGAAATTTAGCTCCTAAACTGTGTTGGCACTTTTGCAATCTGCATGTCTTCCCAGAGGGAGGGAGATTGTAGGTTAGTGCTTACTATTATATCCCACTTGTAATGAAATCTTCTCTGATGAAATTATGCTAAGATTGACAATCTCCCTAAACATGGGAATGCTTAAAAACATTCACCTTTCCTTTCTGTTTCAGCAAAGGAGAAATGATGCTAGACTATAAAACCTAAACCAAACAGAAACAAAGAGATTATTTCTTTATCAATAAAGGGCAAATTATAATAAGAAGAGTGAGACCAGTCTTCAATCTAATGCACCAGACACAATTACTAGGATTGTCTCTCTTCTGCTTTCTCTCCCAGGCTCCAGGAGAAAGAAGAATCAATTAGCTCTTTGCAGACTATGACCTTGACAGATACAGCTTTAAGGGGAATACGCTGAGTAAGACAGAAAAGAGAGGAGAAGAAAAGGATTTGGAAACTCATGGAAGGGCTTGGTTCAGAAACAATACATCAGCCACAGAATATGAGTTGTGTCAGATCTTTTTTTTTTGCACTGGAAAAAAAAATATCAGCACAAAAGGGGCTTTCTGGGAACAAGTTACCTCACTTTGCCTGAAATGGAAAAAAGGATACTGAGAGGCAAAAGAAGGGACAATTCAAATTGCAGATGCTACTTTCCAAGCCATCTCCCTGAGAATTTTATAGCTGTCAAAGACATTCATAAAAAACCCCAAAATTATCACTGATGCAATCTGTCAACCTCTCCAACAAGTCTTGCTCTACATGAAACACAATGATGTGTTTGAAATGCAGCTGTTATAGAACCCCCAAGACAGTGCTTTTAGAGCTGTCCAAAAAGTTCTTTTCATGCCTCTTTGAATTCTTAGGCATATCTTCTGCAGTATACTCTTCCAGCTGTATTTTCTTATTTTGATTTGCCGGAATTGCAGCACCATGCCATAGTCAGAATTATGTGCCATAGTTGGAATAAATACTGTCCACACAACCTTCTCCCTCGGATTAACCTAAACCTGACCTGCTGCCAGTTCTTCCTCTCCTTTCATCTGTAGCTATCTAGAAGTCTGATGGCTTAAAACACATTTACCCTAAGAAAATTAAGACAACAGTAAAAAACCACAAAAAAACCCCGAAAACAACTCAATCCAATCACCTAATTTCTAGACAACAATTAATTTCTCAGATGTGAGTAGATCTGAATGTACATAATGGCTTTTTGTCAGTGACTGCTAAAAAGAATCTCTTTTTCAACCAATCCCCTTCATTTACTTCAGAGATGAAGTTAGAATTTTATTGATACAGGCTAGCCTTGCATGTGGAAATTAAAGAGGATGAGGGTTGTCCTGGCATAACTAGCTTTTGGTTTCTTTTCCCTGTCACATGAGAAAGGCCATTTTGACTGGATGGTGGTCCCTGGTTACTTTATGAAGTAGAAAGTGCTGTCATATCTTTAATGTCATGATATTTGCACTACAAAAAGAAAAAAAAATGCAACAATGATGAAAAAAATAATAACAAAAAAATCACATAGCATAATTCCATATAACTGCAAAGGTGTTTAAATGTCCCAATAATTCAAGTAATGTCTTACCTACTACAACAAAGCCCCCTATCACTGAACTCCACAGCAATACTTCTTTACTAGACTGTTTCCATCAGACAAATTACTTTTAATCCAAGGGCTGGTTGTCATGCATTATCTAAGCAAAAGGCAGCAGGGCTTCTACTGGAATACTCAGAATTTTATTTCAGTGATTCTGGAATTACTGTTCAGGGCTATCTGTGCTGAACGGATCTCCACCAAAATCACTGTAGTTGCACTCATGCTCATCATCAAAGTGGCTGGCTCTAAACGTTACATCTAATCCATTCACCATGTATCTACACTGAGTCCAGTCCTAGTGGGGCTAAACTTAGTAGCAAACTTCTGGTCATTTCAGGGTTCCAGAATGATTTCCAGTACATACCACCTATAAGGTGGCCATCCTGCAGCTTTACAGAGAAGGTAAGAGGGAGAATAAATGAGATGGGGGACTGTATGGAAATTTGCAAGAAACACAATGCGCATCGGGATCACTGCAGCTTTCCAAAAGAAACCTCAGCCTCATGCTCTTAGCACAAGGGCACTGCCTTTTATTTTTACTAGAGCTGCACAATTTTACACAGCCCAGGAATTGCTGGCTTGATCTGCTCTGGATTTGATGGGTTAAAATTTTGAACGTCAGAGAAATTACACTTCAGCAATGCAGTATTTGGATGCTTTCTGATTGCTACTGAGAAAATAATACAGGTACCTTGGATATTTTTTGCTTTAAGGATGAGAAAATACTAATTTGGAAACTGGCCTCCTGCATCAGTAAGAATGCTTTCTTGAAATGCCCCACAAAAGTCAATGAGGCAGTGCCTATGAAACAGGTTCAACGAGCATCAGCTCCTACAGGAGGGGAAAGATGCAGAGAAATGTGTGCTATGCTTTTAAAGGGAAGGGAAAGATCATAAGGTAGCTGCTAAATTAATAATTTCCAGTCTCTAACTGCTTCAGATACGCTGTCGCTCTTTCCCACTGTTCTCCCTGAGTGTTTCAGGAGGATGATAAGGATGTTTGCCAGCAACAGACTTCAGGAAGGAGGTAGCAGAAGCGCTCTGCAGGCAGGGAGAAGAAAATGAATACACATCGAAGATCCAACACGGGCCGCAAATCAAATTTATAAGAAAAATATATTGATAGACCATGCAGAATAGTTATCAAATAAACCCTTGAAGTAAATCACATACTCTCCTAAAAGTGGATGCAGAGAAAAGGGTGGTACTGGCACTCTACAAAGGTCTCAAATGAAGCCCTCTTCAATTGCCATAAACACCTCAGAACTAAGTTCAGAGACCCTTGAGTGCTTTCCTGAGAAGGCAAACCTGCTATACTGTCTTAGCACGTTTAAGTTTTGCATGCCAATCAAGTCCCCTTCAAGGACAGCTGCAGAACTGCTAAGTGCCTTTTAAAATTATTTTTTCTTTTCTCTTTTTTTTTTGTTTGTTTTGTTTTTGTTTTTGGAAGAGAAAACCAAAGAAATACATAGCTTCTACTTACAAAGTTTTGGAGCAGTTTGGAGATTGGTTTCTGTTGCTTGCGCCTGAGACGTGGTAGGCTCCAGGGCGGGTGGTGACAGCGAAGGTGCGGCAGAGGACAACAACCCAACATCTAGGATGCGGTTATACAGAGAAGGCTGGAGGAACGGTTTGGAGGGCACAAACGAGCTGTCATTTTGCACTGTCACTTCAGCCTTGCTCTTGGGGCTAGGTACGGGGAAGGGTGAGGCATATACCTCTGAAGGCACCCAGGCAGACAGAGCTGTAGGATCCACAGCGCTCTTTGGGTCTTGTCCTATCCTCCCAGGGTCAAGATGGGTAGGAGAGTCATACTCAAAAATCTTGTCCACAAAGACCCACTTGAGGCCAGCAATGCAGAGGCAAAGGCTGAGCAGGCAAGCCAGGATAGGGGCGATGCAGATCTTTTCAGAGTTGAGGCAGCCCTTCAGTCGCTCTGCCTCCAGGCACACACAGCAGGTCGCGGCAAGGCCTGCTATCCCCTGGACCCTTCTGTCCTCTCTTTGGGTCCCCGGCATGTTCTCCTCAGCCGGGAGCCCGTTGAGGGACGCATCAGGGCTCAGCTGAGCCGAGGGGCTGGGGAAAGTGTCGGCAGCTACTTCAGACATGTTTAAGCATCAGCTCTCAAACAGCTCACCTCCAAAAGGCCTTAACACTATCACAGTCCATTACTATGAGACACAGACAAAAAGAGATGTAATAGTCACAGTGCTCTGCAGAAATCACAGAGGGGGAGTCAATAAAAAGTCCAAGCTCAACAACATCATCCAAACTGGGAGAGGAGTAACACGCAGGAAAAAAGAGACACACACACCCCTGCCCCCGAACCCTCTGTCGCTCTCTCTGCCTCTCTGAAGCAAGAGTAGCTTTGCAATTACTGAGCTCCTGTTTGCTGGCCACTTCTATAATTCCTTAAATACCTTTCAAGCAATTCCAGCTCTTCTGCGGGAGGGAAGAAACATCCCCACAGAAGCAAGCACAACAAAACAAAACAAGGTGAAGGAGGGTCAAGAGAGAAAGAAAGCCACGAACACCAAACAAATTGAGCAAATTAAGTGAACCAGTAGCCCAGAGCGAAAGGCAAGACTCTCACCTTGAGCATCTGAGGCTGGTATCTGCTTAGACGAGGAAAACAATTGTCATGCGGTAGAAGGAGCAAAAGCAAAATCTGTAACAACGGCGGCAGCGGCAGAAGTGACAGTAGCAGCAGCATCCTGTCGTGTTACAGCAGAGGCTGAAAGAGGCTGAATCATTACAGAGCAGCAGGTGCTCGCTGTCTGAGCATCACTGCAAACAATATCATTACACAGAGGTTTGAAAGGAAGAGCGATGCCAAGACGGTGGTAACTCCCTTTCTCTCCCCTCCCTCTTTGTCCTTCTTGAGCGCT
>JANRGW010053702.1:0-38653 GCA_024733675.1 Psilopsiagon aymara | reverse complement strand
CTCCAGGAGCAGAGGGAAGAAAAAGGGGAAAGTGAGTGAACAAACTGCGTGGCTGATTTATGGCTTAAACCACGACAGCTGGAAACTGGTTTACAAAGCAGCTCAAAATGTTATGCAAATTTAACTATTTGTCTTGGGTTCATCAGAACAGGTAGTTTTTCTCCTTCTTAGTAGCTGGTGCAGTGCTGTGTTTTTGACTTCCAGCCTAGGAACAGAGCTGGTAACACAGATTTTTTTACGTGCTGCTCAGTAATATTTACTCTGATCAAGGACTTTCTTGGTCTCATGCTCTGCCAGGGAGGAGGGGAAGCTGGGATGAAGCAGAGACAGGACACCTGACCCAAACTAGCCAAAGGGGTATTCCATACCACGACGCATCATGCCCACTATATAAACTGGGGGCAATTACCCAAAGAGGTTATACCACTACTCGGGTCAGGCTTGGTATCAGTCGGAAGGTGGTGAGCAGTTGTATTCTCTTTGTTATTTCCCCTATCGTTGTTATTGGTGCAGGCAGTAGTAGTTTATGTTATACCTTAGTTACTGGACTGTTCTTATCTCAACCGGTGGGAGTTACATTCTTTGATTTTCCTCCTCATCCCTCTGGGAGCTGGGGAAGGAAGGGGTGGGGCTGGGAGTGAGATAGCAGCTGTGTGATTCTCGATTGCAGCTCTGCTTGAACCATGACACTGTCACAAATTAATAAACCAAGCAATGTTGAATGAAGTCTTTCAAACTGTGAAAACACTCAGATCTAGCCAATATCTAACACCAAAGTCATAATTATGTCAGATACCTCCTTGCATATGCATTTATAACAGTAATTTCTAAGGTAATGTACTGTGACTGTGTACATAAATATTTTTGTCCTTGTAAAAAACACACTATTTAGGAATGAAAAACGCTATTTATATGTGTTAAAATGTGCTTTCAGTGAATTGCCGATGTTTGGGTATTGTGTTTTATCAAACTGGAGTAGCAACGTTATTATTTTAGAATTTTACTCTAAATCCTCAAGAGGTCTCTTTTAGATCTAAGTCCTTTTTGCACCTTAGGATTGAACTTGGGTGAAATGTTCTTTCTCTCAGTAGATAATGATAATATTCATAGGCTTGAATGCAGTTTGATCTTTCTTCTCCCATGTTCCCCCTCTCCTGGTCAAATCTAGATCAACTGGGGAAAAATTGGGATGTCCTAGTTGACTTCAATGCAGGCACTACTAACCACAAATCACCAGTCACTTGGTTTCAAGGGAAGTCTGAGCTTCTTTTGACTCTGAAAATTTTCTCATTTAGAGCTTAGGGTGGTCCTGAGCAAATATGTTTAACTATCTTACAGTGACATTTCTTTGCATCTTCACAGAAAGACCAACCTGTTTATTAATACTGAACTCCATGCTGCTGTAACTCAGCTCATGTCAGTTCTGCATGAGAAGACTAAGATGAGGCTGCTCAGAGGTGCAAAGCTTTGCAAGCGGGTTAGATTCAGTCAATGTTTGATAACCTGAAAGCAATGCTGATATAGAATTTTTTCAAAGTGAAAGTGCATATGTTAATACCATTCTAGATATCCTTAGGGTTGTGTAGCTAATTGCATAGCTTTCTTAGAAAACTACTTACTCTTCTAATCAATATCCAATTAGCAATTGCTATAGCAACTGTAAAACATAGGATGTCCTGGTTTATAAGGTATGTTAACTTCTAAGCTAAAAAATATCAGTGGGAAAAACAAAGATGTCAGAGTAAAATTTGTGATTTTTCCCTCAGTGTTTTAAAAGGCAGAAATTGATGCAACTGTTCAGTGCTCAATTTGGGGAAATAAAGTTACTGCTTCTTCATTTCATATTTCTGTTCTCTCCCTAGAATGATTATCCGCAACACATCTTTTATTTATTTGGGTGTTTTATATGCTGTTTCATAACAGCAGCTAAGGACCCAGCTCAAGAAAGTGAAAGGTTGACCTTTTAAGATTAAGACCCCCCCCCTGCAGTCCTGTGTCCAGCTCTGGGGCAACAACACAAGAGGTTGTGGACCTGTTGGAGCAAGTCCAGAGGAGGCCACGGAGATGATGTGAGGGCTGGAGCAGCTCTGCTCCGGAGACAGGCTGAGAGAGATGGATTGGTTTGGCCTGGAGATAAGGCCCTGGGAGACCTTAGAGCAGCTGCCAGTGCCTAAAGGAGCTGCAAGAAAACAGGAGAGGGGCTTTGGGCCAGGGTCTGTAGGGACAGGACAAGGGGGAATGGCTTTAACCTGACAGAGGGGAGATTGAGATGAGATCTTAGGCAGAAGTTCTTCCCTGTGTGAGCAGTGAGGCCCTGGCACATGATGCTCAGAGAAGCTCTGGGGGCCCCATCCCTGACAGTGTTCAAGGCCAGGTTGGATAGGGCTTGGAGCAACCTGGTCTAGGGGAAGGTGTCCCTGTGTGTGGCAGGGTTTGGGACTGGATGAGCTTTGAGGTCCTGTCCAACATAAATCATTCAATGATAATAATTACCTGAGGATTTCCAGGTGATCAGCCCCTCCTCAGGCCCTGGGAAGATGATGAAGAATGAGTCTTTAAAGTCCATGTTCATGCAGATAAAGTCATTTGCCTTTTCCAAACACATATCATGCTAAACCAGCCTCTTGATGTGACTTTAAAACAGTATTTTTTAATATTATAAATATGCAAAATTTTGTTAATTTTTGCTTTGTTTAATTAGAAGAAAAAGATTAAATCTTTGTGACAAAAAAATGATGGTCTTTTAGAGTAAAACCAGACACATCCTACTGAGGGAATTTGCAGAAGCAGTATGCTTCTGTCTGCCTCTGTAATACAGCTTTGCTCAGTGACACTATTTCAGCATTTCATTGTTTCAGTCTGGCTTCCTTTTTGAAGTCCCAGATTTGCACAGACCTTTTAAATGTTTAATCTACTTAAGCAGTTTAAGAAAGTTTCTACTGCCTCATATCTCTTTTGTTGTATGTGTATGCCTGCAGAAGATGTCCATGAACAATGATACTTTCATAGCCTTTCTCCATATTTTTCGGGTGTCTGCCCTGCAAGGAGCCCCAAAAATACTCAGTTACACGTTATAACACAAGAAATATCTGTCTAAGAGAATTTTAAACAGTTTTCATCTCATGCTCAGATTTTCCATTCTCGATAACTATTCCCCTTCAGGGATTCTTCACTTTCAGTCATTATAAATCATAAAATAAGTATCCTTTGTTGTCATGTTAACTAAACAGTTATGGATGTATCACCAAGCTGCATCACATGATTTATGGAAATGGGTTGTAGCCATGTTGAGTACCTTTAAAACATTACCTTTTGTGTGTATTTTTATTTATCTATTTCTAAAAATATTTTGAAACCTGAATATTAATCAACAACTAAGAAAATTTTAAGGAAAATATGCAAAGAATATATTACATCTTATGAAAATAATATTGGCCTAAAATTTCACTTATGTAGCTTTTTTTTGGTGTGGTTTTGCAGAGTACTGCAGGATATGTTTTGCCTTCATATTTCCACCTGAAGCTTAACCCTTTCAACAAGATTTGCCTCTTTTACCTAAAAGATCTGTACGTTCTAGGAGGTGATATTTAACCTCCTTGGTAATCTGAAATTCTCCTCATTCAAAATTAACAGTGCCCAGAAAGAGTTATTTAGAGCTCTTTGTATGCTTTTTCAAGGGACAGTAGAAAGTTGTCTTCTTTTTTAATGGAACATGCACCCTTTTTATATGGATAGCTGAGAAAAAATTGAAGAAGTATCTACTGTTTCTGCTCCTGCAAGTACATTACACTAATCTCGGCTTTATAGAAAATGATTAATACTAGTGCAGATTAAATCCAAGCTGAACACAGAAGGGAATTTCTAAACGGATTTTCATTAAGGAAGGGAAAAAAAAAATGTTTAACGACAAGACTTAAAAAAAAAAAAAAAAAAAAGTAAACTTCAGTAAACTTTGTATCCATTATTGTTCTAAGATCAAAAATGCCAGGGAGGTGGGAAGGGTCATGGGTGGCTACATGGAGGAGCTTGTGCTGAACTTCATCTTAACTGAGTTGGAATTGTTTCTCAACTATTGTTCCTCAGCAGTTCTTGTGTCTATGTGAGTGAACTCGTCAAGGATAATTATCAGTATCTAAGAGACGTTAAACTGATTCTCTAGTGTTATGGATTGGATACAGGCAATGTAAATAAATTGATGTTTATCATCTTTGCTATCACAGCTGAAGCACTTTGGGTGTTCTGATCCTTTCAAATTTGGCCACATTTTTCTTATTTCATTACTTTTTTTGTGTTTTCTACTTGTTGAAAGTACTCTTAGTACTGTGGTGCTAAAATGTTGCAGTTTCTAAAAGGTTTTTTTAAGAATCTCTATGCATTTTCCTTTCATCTTATTTTGGACTATAAATTAGATATCTCTCTCTGCAGTTTTTATTCTTTGTACTTTTGCATTCTTCTTTTCGTTTTCCATGTATATTCCTAAACATAAGAAGATTTAATGAATCTTTTTACACTATTTATTAATTTTGATAACAGATGTTGAGGAATATAAAAATGTGAATATGACTGTTAGTAAACTTGACACTAGATATTTTTGCTGACTGATAAAAATCAGGATTTTTCATATATTAAAATACATTTCAAGGCCTTAGAATCAAAGAAATAATGGTGAATTTCTCACAAATTCAGTGAAGATCATTTGCACGTCATATATATTTCCCATCAGATTCCAAATTCTTAGAGGCATGTAGAATATTTTTTTTTGATATATCATAATACATATATAAATCAGAAATTTTTACAAATGTCAATTGACTTTGGTATGTTCTGCTTTGTTTTATTTGTTTCTTTATTTTAAAATTCAAGGGGTTTTTTTACTTGTGATTTTTTTTTTTTTTTTTCTTTCCACAGCAGAGATTCTGGGTAAGCTATTATTCAAGTATTTATTTGTAAAGTCCTTTAAATTTTGAATTTAAGCTACTAGACCCCAAAGAACTCCTGCTAGCAAGATGCTGCTTCTTTGTTCTTTTCATTATGTACACCTCTGGGTCAAATATCTCCTTTTTCTCATGTCTCACTATTCCTACTTTTTACTGAGGTTATTCTATATTCAGTGAACATTTTTTACTTAAGTAAAGTGAAGATTTGTCTATTAAATAAAACAAACTACAAGTCTTTTCTTACTCTTTAGCTCCTTTGTGAATGCTATTATTATCCACTTTCACTTCTACAAGCCTGGTACTCTGCAAGTTTTTTGAAGAACCATGCTTTTACCTGACTGCTACCTAAACTACCTCTTAGGAAGATAATGTTAAGATTGAACGTAGAACTTGAATTCAACATCCAAATTTAATTTTCTCCCTTTGTCTCATATACAACTCAGTGTCTCAAAGCTGGTTTTTAATGGAAATAATAAAATTTTTCCCATGGCATTATTAAAGAAAAACTAATTAGTAGGTCTCATAACCTGGAAATTGTGGAAATCTTGGAATATTTTTTTGTTTCTCTCTTCTTCAGATTATCTGTCAGTGGTTTATGGTTAAAGTTTGGTATATTCTTATAAAGAAACTGTCAAACGGCAATGACATATTCAACATCAAGAAAAGCTGTGGTAATTCTATCACAGAAGATTAAAATAGATATCTTCTTCATTAAACCAATCAGGCTTTTTTATTGACCACATATCTACAGCATTTGAATCCTGCAGCCATTCACTGGGTAATATGTCTTCCATTATTTTATTTGCCCTTTTCTTCAGGAAAGAAAGTTATGTGCATATTACATTAATTATGTTACATTATGTTAATCTTAGTATTGCGTATTAGCTACAGTATATTGTATCATATTATACAGTATCATATATAATTTTATTTACATAGGGTTTTCTTCTTTGATATCATAGACACTTTCCTCTCAGTGTTTATATTAATGAGAATAAGGGTAAAAAAAATGTGTTACCTTCAAGGGGAAGATGTTGAGGTTTTTGTTTTCTGTGACCATGCACATTCCACAGTCTGAATTGAGTGCAAGGGATGCATTTCCTCCTGGGTCTCTCTGGTGGTAAATATCCACATTTTTTCAGAAAAAAAAACAGCCGTGGATCTGAAACATTACTGAATCTGTTCCCAAAACACTGAACACTTTGAAGGAGAGTATCTGCCACAGGATAGGTTTCCTCTGCTTATGGAATCTCCGCTGCTGAATTATTGGTTTTCTGAAACACATAGCATTTCATAATGGCACATAATATGGAGGCAGAGTGAGAGGAAACATAATGGCAATGACGCAAATGGCCATTGTTACCATCAGGGTGACCAGTTGAGGACAAATTTACATCTTTCTGGTGTGCATATCTGAACAACTGTCACCTCTATGAGGCAGGCAATATCTTACCGTTGAAAATGTCAAGTGTTACAGAGAGGACTGGAAATACGAGAATGGATGTCTGCTCTCTATCCATCAACAGCAGATGACCATCCATCAGTGTCATTGATTCTATTTTCACCCTGTGTTCTATCCTTATTATGAATGCCTAACTGTCCTTGATTGGATTTAAGTGAAAAAACCCTGAGACTTAACAACATACAGCCTTATTCAGACATGTTTAGGTTAACTGCCCAACACATGACCAATGCATTTGTTTAGGAGGTTGATTTTGTGCATTTGTGTGTGCTACTTTTGCGCTTATCCTCTTCTACATTTATTGCAATATAATATAAAGTAAAAGACAAGTTTTCAGACATTTTGAATACCAACACAGCTTTTTCACCACTGTCTGTGCCTAATAGTATAATTTTGCAAACATTTACTAGGACAAGGAACTTCTGAATATAGATAATTAATGCATTATTTTCTCTAAATTTGCCAGGTTACTAATGTACTTATTGTGAATGGCTGGTTGATTAATGCCTCTTTGCCCTGAAACATGTGAAGAAGGGAGAAAGAAGTTCAGTAAAATTCTAAGCAATAAAAATAATTTTCAAAACTCACCTGCCTTGGGAACATTTACCTTACTGTAATTTGTGGATCTGAATTCCTAAGGGTTTCTCTGCACCGAGTAGCTTGATTCTGTATCAAGTTTGATGCTCAATACTAAGGTTTCACCAACAAGCTTAGTTTTCTGTTTGGCACAACTTAAGGCAGACAAAAATTGTGTTATTGGAGTAATGTATGACATATGGCATTGTATTCAGATAAAGGAGAGAGCATGGCAGCATGCTAAGGCATCAGTAGTTCTAAGATGGAACAGTTTATCTGTAGTACCTGCACTAACACAGACTCTTCTAAAATGACCCTTCCCTTAATATATTGTTTGCTTGTAAAGTCTGTAACTTAAAAAAAAGCAAAGCAATTATTTTCTTCTTAAGGAGTTTCAAGGAATAACATTTATCTCACTTCCTGAAAAACAGAATTAATGAGTTCATACTGGACTGCTAAAACTGAACTACTGACTCAATTAATTTAAAGCTAACTTTGTCACCTCATGTCTGCAAAGTGGATATATTGTCAGGAGACCTGTAAAGTTATTGAAATATCAACCTTGATAGAAAAAGGCCCTGGATCACCTGATCATTGAGTCATCAAAGCAGGAAGAAGTCAGCTGCTGAGAAATGTATATCCAAAAGGCGGAGTATATCTAAAAGCTTGGAGCTGCAGAGAAGTAGTGAAGTATCAAAAGAGGACTAGTGACATAAAGGCCAATCTCTGTGTTTAAAAAGTACAAAATAGAAAACAGTTGAGTTTTGTACTAACAGACAACAAAATTGTGATTCTAAGACTAAAAAGTATTGATTATTCTTGGAACAGGATATGTTGTAAGACTTTTAAAATATAGAGGCACCACATGAAACTTTATTTAATGTAGCCTGACTAATACATTTAGCTACTTGTGTATTATGAAAAATTTTGAATTGCATTGTGCCCAAAGTGCATTTATATGACATGGGAGTAAGTAAATTTCACATTGCTGCATTTTTCTGCAGTTATTCTTCTAAAAGTCCTTCAATTCCAATCAAGTACAAAATTCTTCATATGATTTTTAGGTGAGAAACTTGAATCATGTAACTGGACTATCCTGATTATAAAAATATAGACAGTGATATTGGAATGTTTTTTAAAATTTTTGGTTTATATGCATTTATGCACATAGATATCTACAAACTTTTTAAAGACATTTTAAATGGGATCATGGTAAATATTTATGACTTTTGAAGCAAATCTCATGCCAGCTTTTGTGTTACTAAACTGTTGAATGGAAGGTTAAAACTCTGGTATACATTTTAGCTTTGGAGGTTAAAGCTTTGGCCCCCTGTATGAAGTGGAAATTCATAAATTTTGAAAATATATAAAAATGCTCACTTCTGCAGAGAGGTAATTTAGCTTTAAAAAGCAATAATTTTGCCGAAATTTTACATGTAGATCGGACTTGATTTATATCATGAATACATTTTTTTAGTGGTTTTGAGTCCATACTTTCTGAAAAGCAAGAAATTTATTTATAAGTTTTGGAACTAAATTTGACTCCTATAAACACCAAGTTTTCTACCACTGGTTTTCCAGCTTGGGGTTCAGAACATATCCTGTGATCTTTCATTCAAAACACTTCACTCTTAAATAATTAGTTGACTTACAGATAAAATTATCTTCAACATTAGAACTCATCAGGGTAATTTTTCTAGTTATATACTTCTTTCCATAGCATGAGACTTAACTTTTTCTCAATGAAGTGATAAAGGGTCCTGCTGAGAAGATAAAGAATTATAAATAAAATATCTTTGGTCTTTCTAGAGAATAATACTATTAATTATCAATCTCCATCCCAGAGCACTGTTTCAAGTGGCATAAACTGAGATTACATATTTGTCAAAGGCTTTTTCTATGCTATGTTCTTTATAAACCAGAAGGAAGTATTTTTTTAAATAATGCTGCTGTTATTCAGAGTGCCTAGAATCATTTAAAACAAACCACAAATTCATTTCTTATAAAGCTTATTTTGTGATGGCTGCAATCAGCCTTATGAAATGGGTTTTTGAACTCAATTGGGAGGCAAATACTACCAGTCAAACCTACCTTTTTCCTCCTTCTTGTTATTCAGGTTTTTTGTAGAAAATCGTCTTAATACACTGTTCAAATTATGACAATTAATTCCCCTGATGGTAAAAGTTAACATCAGCAATTTCATTGATACTGCAATTTTATCTGAACTTTAACATACATTCAAACCCTTGTTCAGAAAAATTTTACCTTACAACTCCCTAAGTTACTTTTAGAGATTCTTAAAAAAAAAGAAAAAAAAAAAATTAGGTCTGTATTTCTAATTTTGACTTTTATGATAGATAAAGTTAACTAGTAGTAATATATCAAAATGAGTATTTTTTAGTAACAGAAAAAGAAGAAAAAGTTTTAGGTAGCAATATACAAGCTGCTACTTGCAACTTCAAAATTAAATTCTAAGTGTCCAAGTGTGAAGTAGTGCTTTAGGACCTGTCTATAAAATTCTGATATCTGACTTATTTTAGGACAGGAATTCTCTAAGAAAAGTCAGATTCGGGTTCAGAGGGTCTTTTGCCCAAAGGTGCTTTCAAATCATACTGAATGATGATTGAAATATGAATATGAAGCTGCATTGAAACAATCAAACCAAATTTGTTTTTACAGTTTAAACCTACTTTTCTTCCAGATATTTTGTGCTGTAGAGCATAGTGGAATAAACTTTTAAGAAGGTTAAAAATTATACACATATATATAAATAATAAAACAATATGCTCCATCTCACTTTTCCAAATGTATTAGCATTTTATAGTTAATAGTGCACAGATTCCATAGCTATCTCTTATTTGTACTTTTCATGGTACTTCTGTCTAACACTGTTTTGACAGGTAGGCTCTGGACAGTAGGATTATTACACATGTAAAAGCAGGTAAAAAGCACTTATAGCACCATAAACTATTAATTTCTTTGTGGCTAAACTGATGATCCTTTGGCACACAGAATAGCTTGTATGTATTTAATAGCTAAGTACCGTATATTACAATTCAAATACATTAAAAACTTTATTTCTAGGAGTACATATCAAAAATGTAGGAACAGGGAACTAAAACAAGGGGTGATGTAGTACCATTAAATGACTTAAAAGGACTCACTTTCTTAAAAGTATTGAAGTTCAACCTTAATAGATTAATTTATCCTGGTATTTTCCACTTTCCATTATAGCTGTCGTAATACTTTGGTATTCAAAGCTAGTTTTGATGAGAAGTCCTAGAGAGGAGCTGTTCAGCAAGACCACCTATGCAGCAATCTGCCTGCTAAATGGAGCACACTGAACTGGCAGTCTCCAGATATTTCCCGTTTCTTGTTGGGATGGTCACTTAATGATCAAACTGGAGCTTAATCCACCAGAGCTGCAGAGACAACTGTTAAGTGACTGCAAGTCAGTCCCCCATTTCAGATTTGCAGAGCTTCCAGGTGGAGTTAATTGCAGCAAACCACCCAGCACCATCCCCTTGACAGCGCATTAAGAAAACAGTCTAAATTAAGGTTTGTTGTATTGTTAGGTGTGTTTCCAGGTCAAAATGTGAGGCTCCCTGCTTTCGTCCACATTCAGACTACAGAAAGTTTGCAATGCAGGCAGGTCTCTGCCACAGTTTGTTGCTCTGTTTGTACAGCTTGTGAAATATTCATGGATTTGCAGACTGAAGTACTGACGTTTCAAACGAGGATTTAACAGTTGTCTACTCCTGCCTTGAGAATTGATAATTGGGAGTTTACAGCTATGTCTTGTTTCTTTATAAACAAGCAGCCATGGGTCATGGTGGCTTCTCCTTGTCCCCCCTTCTCCTTGTCCATCATGCCCCCTTCAAGCCTTGGGTAACCATGTTCCTCGTTTCCTGATAAAAAGCCATGCTGAGGGTCCCACACTGTTCCTTTTAGTCAGAGCACAGCTTGTGCAACAAAATACAGCTAGGGAGAGTACTGTCCTGACTGGGATGTCCTTCTGTGACCTTCAATGGTCCCTTCCAACCTAATCCATTCTATCATTCTATGATAAAACACATTTCTGCTTATAGATCATATACAAAGTAAAAAAAAAAAAAAAAAAATCTATATTAAGGTCACAGGAGGCTTCTCAGTTTGATGTTTTAAGTGCTTGCCTATATTTAAAAAAAAGTGAGCTCAGATAATGTAATGCTGATGTTCTGAAAATAAGTTTTAGCCATAGTAAGAACAGGAAATCTCAGTACACGCTCCTGCCTGTAGGATATCTGGAACAAGACAACACATTAAATTTGCAGTGTACAGGTTCATTAAAATATAAACTATAGTGTAAGTCACACTTTAAAAGGTATCATATTTCACAAGGGATAGGTCTTCTGCAAATTCAGTCTCCTTTTCGACTTAATAGCTTTGCAGAAAAATTAGCAGAAGTGCAGTGCATTATGGTTTAGGACTGAGTTTTTTTAATGGCTTTTTCTTTAACTTTTTGTATACTTGACATATTTTCAAGGAAATGGTAACCTCTATATGTCTAAATGCCTTTTTAATGAACCACGCCAATGAAATATAATGTATTAACTTTGATGAAGTTTTTCCTCTTCTTTTTCTATTCTCTTCCAGTTGATATAAGAAATTTTCTACCCACACAATCTTTACAGAACCTTTACACAACTTCAACATCAATAATTTGCCTTTCGTTGTTTCTACATAGATGCATTTATTTTGCCCACATCTGTTAATTATACAGCTTTCTCCAGCAGCTGCTTCAGGGTCCGCTATTCGTCTGTTTGGTTTGGGTTTTTTTTCTCCCAAAAGCACTTTCTAAGCTAGAAAAAGTTCTGTTTGATCTCCTAGTATTTGTCTCGTGAACTTGTGCTAGCCCTAAAAATATCACCAGTTGTAAAAAGGAAAAAAAATTATTCAATTCAGTTACAACCAGATTTCCATGTGATGACAGTGTACATGGGCATATTTTCCCTCACAGTAGTGACTAAAGCATTTTAATTAACACATGCTTTGCTACCCCTGTGAAGTGTGAAGGCCAAAAATACATTTTTGAGAAACTTTTTTTTTTTTTTTTTTTATTTATTTAAGTTAGGTAACAATTCAGGTCTCACAATTCTTTTTTTCTAAAATTATTTTACCAATTATTCATTCTCCTCACTGCATACTCTAGTATTTTTGCTTGTTTCTTGTTTCTGCATCACTGTATTCTAGCAATTTGATCTTGTTAATAAAGTTTGAGTAATTTCTGTGGCAGTTCCCCGAGTCTGTTTTCAAATCTATTTCTGCTTGTCCACTTTTCTCTCCGTTTTGCCAAATCTTATCACAGCACTATCAGTAAAGATAATAAATACCCTTTTATGCAGTGGCAATATTATTGTACATTTACATGGCAATTTATTGTTTTAGAAGAAAACAACTGAATTCTCAACATTGTTTTGATAGAAACATCCATGGCTTCTAAACTTAGTTAACCAGATTGCTTCTTGTTGCATCTTGGGAAAGCAATTCATTAAATTTATTTTTACATGGCAAATTCTACGGGTGCTGGTATGTATTTTTCTAATTACCTGCTCTGATACTAGGTATTCAGATTTCTCAGTACTTGACTCTAGAATGGATGAATTGTGTTGTTTCTTTAAGATAGCACCACCAAGGAAATATTAGCAGAATGCATATATGTCATTATTATGTACAATGAACCTTTCCTCAATCTCAGCTGACTACTTAGTATGCTAAGGTTAGAAAAAGAAACCTCCTGATGCCCTCCAAAGTCTTCATGCATCATTATTGGATTATATGGAATAAATGTCAACACTGTACAAAAATAGGAAAAATTCAAACTCTTTTAAGGCTACTTTGTTCCTCCAGTTGCCAAATGAAATCTGCTGGCAGTGTCCTTACAGGCTGTTCTTCTGATAACAATAGGGAACAAGTTTAATCTAAAACAGTAGTGATATCTTTTTATTATACTCTTGCGTTCCCTAAATGTTGAGCATTCTAAGAGCCCATCTAAGAATTACACCAATTAGATGGTTACACAGTAAATGAGGGCAGCCATAGCTATATAATTTGAAGTAGACGCAACATATGCTTTAGGGTGTATTGGGAGTATCTGGAGGAAAGTTCTTCTGTGACAGATTACTCTGCTTACCCACTATGAGCTTTCCTGTCAGAAGATACTCTACCCACTACAAGCACTAGAAAACTGCAGTAGATGTTATCCTGATTGATCTGGGGCAATGCCTAGGTTTATGTAACATTTCTTTTTCCCCTAGCTCTTCGATATTTTTTCCAAAAGTGCAGGTGGCCTAACCATTCATTTTAGAAGAATACAGATTGCTGCTTCTTAAAGCTTGTTCACTCAATGGGGCTAAATGCATATCTACAAGACATGAGTAATATTGAGGCAGAAAAATCTCTGAAGGACCAAAAGACCAAAATAAATACATTTTTGAGTCCCTGACATCTGGTACTTGAGATGAAATAGAAATATTAAAAAATTGTTTAAAGCTGCTTGTCTCAAAAGTTTGATTCAAAAAATTATATGTTAGAATCTATCAGCATTATTAACATAGTAATATTGCCCAGAACTTTCATTGGAACATTTCATTTGGCAAACAAAAATATTCTTAAAATAAGGTTTCTTTAGACTACACTTTAAATATGATGACTTGTTTGGAAATAGCTTTTTTGTGTAACAAAAGGAAGGTTTATTTGAGCTGCACAAGGGACCATAGAGAATACATTAAACAGCTGATGCTTAAATTAAAAATATAATATATGATTAGATATCTGGTATTATGTACATGTTTTTCAGAAGACCTGGACATAGTATCTTAACATATAATTAATATAAAAGAGTGTTTAAAGGATTTTTTTTTTCATACTATTAAATCTTCAATCATAGTAATCATTATTAAACTGACAAAAAGGTAATTCACTACAGTGAATTAACCCTTACCTTGTCATTTGTGTATGAGCTGGTACCGATTGGCACTAGACATATAGTGGATACCCATAGACTCTTTTCAGGATTCAAAAGATTGCATAGATTCTGCTTGATGAAGACATCTGTTTTCCTCAAAACACTAGTTGTCTTTATTTCTGTGTCAAGTATCTAAATTATATTAGCCAGTTCATAGGTACCAATCACTGAATGTTATGAAATGCCAGTTATTGAATGTTATCAGTCTTTTTTGATCACCCTTTTGAGATAGACAGAAAATAAGTAATTAAATGATTGCCTGACTGAAAAAGAACCTGATTTGAGTGGATAAACAATTCAGTGTGTGCTATAAATAAATCCTTTATATTATTTACCTGTTTGGGAACCAGAAGGTTCATATTTGTATTAGTCAATGAACACTTGATATCAATTCTTAGAAACAAGAACAAAACTTTTTAGAAGTTACCAAAATTGCAAATCAGAAATTAGTTATTAGAGTTAGTTTATATCTGGTCACATTTTTTTAAATTTCTACTTTCCAGGTGAATCAGAAATTGATAGAACTTTCCTCTTAGAGATCTACTAGGGAAAAAAACGAAGAATAAATTTTGCCATAAGAACGTGCATAACTGATTCAGAAAGATAAAAGGACAGCACAGATTAACATAGGTTGTTAAGGACCAGAGAAGATGACTTTAGACTGTGAAATAATTACTTTAGACTGGTGATATCAATTTGTATTATTAATGTCAAAATATGTTTGAAAGTTTTCTCCCTTTTTCTTTCCAACTTTGTTTTTCTTAAAATTTATGAAGCTAATAATTGTGCTAAGAAAGCTGAACCAGAGAATGAGAAATAAAAAGAGAAAATATAGGACCAAGAGAGGATCAAGAGCTGCTTTTACTAAAGGCAGTTTCTCACAAACGACAGTTTGAATTGTTCATCTGATTCAAGTGTTTCAGGTTTTTTGCTCACTGAAATATCCAGCAACTAACTTTTATTTGTCCAAGTATCTGAGAGATATTTTTTTTATTATTCTTATTTAGTGGCAACCTCTCATTTCATACTTGTTGAGAAATATCTCAACCAACTTCCACCATGGAAAGAATGTGCTGGTGCCACGGCCACAAATTATGTCTCATTATAGAATCATCATTATCTGATGCAGGTACTATTGCCTCTGTTCTGCATTTTGCACAAGACTTATTCTTTTCAGATAATTCCTCTGTCTTTCTGCTTTGTACTGAAATATTCTGTTAATTCTTCCAGAATAATCTCAAAAGTTTGGTATTCTTGAATCTTAACATACAACTACTGGAGAACTTTTGAAGCAGAAAATAAAGTTTTAAGTGTAAGAATGCAATCAAATCTACTACCTTTGAATAAGTATGTTTTCCACAAACTGTTCACTGTATTGAAGTGGGAAACATCTTTATTGACTAGAATGTGATTGAATTTGAGTTCATCTGTGAGTCTGTTCTAGAAATGATGGAGTCCTAAGCAGCCAGTGAGAACTATATTATTGAGATGCATATTGTAAGTAATATAACAATACCACATTTGATTTTTAGAAATATTTTTGGTTTTGTAAATCTACCATTTAAAAAATAAAAAAAAAAAAGGCACCATCTTAAGGTTAGAAATATAAAAAGAAGGTATTTTTGAACAGCTGGATTGTTTGGAGTTTTTTTCATGGGAAAAAAAATGGCTCAAAATATAGCAGTTTATGCTATCCAACTTAAATACCTTCCCCTCAATGAAGATTGAGTCAGAGATCAGGGATAAAAGTTTTGTTTCTTTACAAAAAGGAGAAGCAAACCCTATATAACCTCAGTTAAATGTAATAACCGACCACAGATCTCAAAGCACTTTGTGGGAAAAAAAAAAAAAAAAAGGCATGTGGTCTATGACCACAGTAACAAATAAGGAATTTATGAGTAAGTTTTTTAATAGCATGAAAAAAAAAAACCAGAAATGCAGCTCTGTGATAGAAAGTGTCCCAGCCCTCATACCTCAGTCTCTCAGCTGAGCAGACTTCTCATGGGTGCCATGTGATAGCTCTAGAACAGCAAATTCTGGCATACCTCAGCTGAATCCCAAGTATGTTGTTTTTATAAGGGTTTCTTTAGTGCTTTGGTCTTCATTGATGCCAGTAAAAGGCTCTGAGGTGTAAGTCTAGTGTGTTCACCTGTCGCAGACTTGACACACAGTATTTTCCATAGCAAGGCTGTTCTGAAAGACTAGGATTTATGTTGTTGAGAAACATAAAAACACAAAGCACAGCCCAGAAAAAATATCTGAGCAATGTGCATAAACTGTGAAGTAAATGTTGCAGGCAAGTTTGATTGCACTTTCTACCTTTTCCTCGTTTTTTTTTTTGCTTGCAAATTTCCCAGATTGATGATTTTCTCTACTAGAGTTTGCCTCAGAGTAATTCACTTTTTTTTTTTTTTCAAGGAGAAAGCTTAGATAAAATACATAGGTCTATCTGTGATAAAGTAACACTAAAAATTCATAAAAATTCATAGAGCCTGATAAATTAGAGAATTGCATTTGTGTCAGGTATGTGCCTTGTGCTCTTCCCAGAAGAAAACCAAATTGGTGTTTAAGTTACACATCTTTTCGAAGCAGGTTTTACATTACATTCAGAAAAGTCACGATTGGCAAATAAATTTGTAAAATTTATGTTCATATGTTACACACACTCCTTTCTGACCTCTGGGGACTAAGCAGTACCTTCCTATAAAAACGCACTGGTTGATTGAGGTCATTATGATTGCTGGCCTCCTAACCTGGGCGAAAGACATTTTCGTTTCAGAAACACCCTCCAGGAAGTGAGAAGAATAAAGAGTTGTATTTTGAAAATACAGAAACAGAAAAAGGTTCCTAAAGAGAGAACAATTAATGTAGATAATGTGAGCTGGCAGGGAGTAGGAAGAACAAAATTCATAACTATATATGAAACATAGCATAAACCTGTAAACTAAAGGTCAGGGAAAAAGCAGCTAAGTTTGATGGAGAAAATCTGGATGGAAAAGTAGCTAAATGAATCAGATACAGATAAAAGAGAATGCAGAAATTGGAAAGGAAAATTAGGAGTGAGAGCAGAAAAAGGCTGCTGGATAAACAAGGTGTAATGGGTGTTTAGATGTTGAAGACTGACCCTCATGAGGAGAATAAGAGCACGGCTGAGATTAAAGCTGGAGACAGGAGGGTGGACTTAAAGCCAGGGCTGGAGACAACTGGTACCAACATCTCAAGCCTGGAGAAAAGACATGGAATTGAGGTATAAAAGCCTACAGAACAGCATTGCCCAGCCAAGTGCTTGGTTACTTTAAGTCTGTAGTAATTAGCTAAAGGACTCAGAACAGTCCTTGACCTGAGCTATTAACTTTCACAAACCAACGTAGAATGGAGTGTGCCTTTTCCCTTTTTGAGAATTTATTCTCAGACAGATCTCAGACGGCAACTTTCCCAATTAAAAGACTGATTCAAATAGTCAACCAAATGTCTAGCTAAATTTTACAATGGTCTGAAAAACTGCAAATGTACTTCCACAAGGAAATATTTCAGCAAAGTTCTTCAAAAACCAAAACCAGAAAACAGACAAATAAAATGAACAATAAAAAAAACCCCAGCTTTCCTTTTGCAAAGTGACTTTAAAAGTTACTAAAACCAATTACTCATCTCTCACAATCTTTCTAAGAAATTTGGCTTGTGTCTACCTTGAACAAAGTAGCTATATACAGTGACATTCTGTTCAGATGTTAGAAATAATTAAGGTTGTAATTGAAACCTTAATTCAACTCAGTGTGAATACATTATAGCCTTTAATTACTTCATCATGCACTTTTTTTCTCCCCTCTGTCTCATTTGATGTAGAGGATGGTCATTGCTTAAGGCTAAACTGGTGCTTTTCTTGTTGAGGAAAATGTTGATCATAGTACTCTGAATTATTTTTTATTGAAGATACCGAATATAAATTGAAAGGTTTGTGACTGCTGACAAAGGAAATGTGGAAAACAACATTATATCTTCAACGGTGTGTGTATGTAATGGTTGACTACATTCACCACACGAGCTAGCAGTATGTGAAGATATCTAATTTAAGTTTTATTGAAACTGGTATATTGACATGCAAACTACAGAGATACTAGGTTGGGTCTCAGCAGTATTGTGGGCCTATGGTTGGGCTAATTAGGTTTGTTGCATAGCAGTAAAACCAAAACCAATTAGTTGAAAAGGCAAGCTTTGCTGACTGTATCTGTACTTAGTTCACTCAGTGCCACTTCAGATGTCACTATATAACTCTATTTTGCATGAGGTAAACTGAAGCCAAAATGTTTAGGCAAACTTTTGATGGGTTATTAGTAGTCTCATGTCTCTTATTTTCTGACAGAATAATTTTCAAGCTTAATGATTTAGAGAAACACTGAAACTTTGTGTTAGCAAATGCTGGAATTTGAATCTCTTCAGTTTCAGCTAATGCAAAGTATACTGATGCTTGACATTTTGGAAGAGGTAGAACAAAACCTGATAAATGTGATGACCGTATCACTAAACTTCTCTTGACTCCTGCAGAAAATATAGTAGCAGTTGTTCATTAAAATCTTAGTTACAGCAGGAAGTAAATAATCTTTCAGTCAACAGAGTGCAGTTTGGATTTAGTGTAATAAACTGGGCAAAAAAAATAAAAGACTAGTACTTCATGAGTGCTGCTCATTCTAAGCCTAAAAAGGCAGGAAAAAAAATAATATGATTATGTAATTAAGAAAAATTCTCATATTGCACACACAAGGGGCTGAACAAAGAATATGTGATCAGATTTTGTCTTTGTTAGTACCAGGTATTTGGGTTTGTATCTTTAAGGTATTAAGAGCTTCTTGTGATTAATAAGAATTCAAGTTAAAAGAGACAGGAAATACACTTACAAAGCAGCAAAACTTACAAAAATAATATTATTAAAAAGTTATCCAATGCTTTCATTAATACCTTAGAATAAACTGTATGTAACTATGATGCTTGTGAGCTGAAATTTTTTTATGCTGACGGTTAAATGTGGTACCTCTAATCTAGAGAAAATAGCTTCTTACTGGTTTATTTTTTTGTTTTCTTCAATAAGTCCATAGGCACAAGAACATATTCTTGCAGCTCTGTGCCTCACAGCTCACTTTAAGACAGCGGATTTGGAACACAATAATAATTGAAGAAGCACTGGGATGCATTTTCCAGAAATAATTCATGGGCCACAACATCCTTTAATGAACTGTGCTGACTTTGTTGCAAGCAACTTTTCTATTACTTATGGCATTTATTGCACTAAAATTTTCACAGTTCTATTCAATTTTGCTAATTTTGCAGTTTTAAGCCCATCAGTATTTTAGTTGCAGCCTTCTAAGTATGTTTGGCAAACTGTGTACTCACCAAATATTTTACATTATAATCTATGAAATGATTACTTGAAAACGCACAGATTTATGTTGTCAGTTTGATATATTAGGGTGATGGTCTAGTTTAAGTTTTGAGGCATGAAGTCAAAATCACTTCTTTTCTTTTCTTTTTTTTTTTTTTTAATAACAAATCTGTAGGGTCACAGAATGTATCTAAGAAGATATTTTCAGAACATAAGCTAACCACATGGACTGGTGAAATTTTCTATATTCATTTTTTTATTTTGTCAAGGAAGCAAGTATATTTTTAACCATCTATTTTTTTCTGGATTTATAAAAGATCAACTAGTGACCAGTTAAATGAGAATACCTTCTCCTAATCTGAAAACCAGTTTTCAGAGGGTCAGTGCGTCCCTAATTATAATGATGCAGTTAACACCACTCTAATTGAAAGGTTGTGTCAGCATTTCCATTATAAAGCCATGTTTTTCATGGGTTGTAGCTCAGCTGTAAAGATTCAATCTGGTCTGAAACATGTCAAAAGACCTCATCCTGCTCCATACAGAATGCCTTCAAACTCCCAATTAAACCAGTGAGCTCTCCAGGCACTGACTATTTCAAACAAATAAGGGCAGACTTTACATGAGTCATTTTACAATGCCATCTTATACAAAGGGCTGCCATTCAAGTAAATCGTTTTGTATGTGCTCTCAAAATTTGCATCTTTTTTCAGAATGCAAGCTCACCTGAAAAATATCCCACTAAATCACATCATTTTAGTGCTGTGTCCTGGCATCTGATCGAGGAAATAAAATATTCAGTAAAATATAAAAGTATTAATTTACAGTGATTTAGATGTAATATTTAATGATAAAAACATTTTACACTGTATAGACAGAAATGTGTAAAACAGTAACAGCTATGGTAATTTCAACATCGTTTAAAGCACAGGATAAAGAGTAAAAGAAATGGTTTGGTAAATGAAGGATGACTAAAACCATAGGGGGAAATTAGATTTAAACTATAGAGAAGTATTGCACAAGAGAGTATAAAATGAGTTATTAAAACTCACCCCACAACAACCATTTAAAATCATGTGGAAAACATCCTGAATTGAAAGCATAAAAATAAAAAAAATAAATGCCAGTTCTGTTGAGACTTGTACTTCCACAAAAAACAAAGTAAATAAAAAGGCACACAAGAAACAACTAGACTTAACTCTGACAAAAATCTGGGTGCTTGAATGTAGAGAACAAAATCAGGGCAATAGTTCGTTGGTGCACCAAACTCCTCACTGATTTGAAACTTAAAAATAAACAACAGCAGTGCAGACATGGCCAGATGAATAAAAGAATTTGCATTTTTTAATATCTTGAAATGTCAGAACTATAATATGACATACCCAGAACAGGCTTAATTAAAGGCGTCAAAGTCTCTTCTATTGAAGAATTGGCAAGCCTGTTAATTACAGCGGGAGTAAGTGTGAATACAACACTGAGACTTAGATTTTGTGTGCACACCAAAAATGGACTTAAGGCCTTGTGACCTCTGAAGCAGGCTGGCAAGCACCTACATAGCATGGTGGGACATAATCCGTGTGTGACCTTGTTATGCAGCATAATCCCCCTCAGCCATGCCCAGACATGCGTATCCGAGCCACATCCACACTTCATAGAGCCCTTTCATCTGCAGGCAGTGAGTGACAACATTAGAAATTAATAGATCTGAGCCATCGTATCTGGCGGGGGGACCATGCAAAATCCCAGGTGCTGGTGCAAAGGACATTTAATGTACCAAAGAAAGTGTTAAAAATCTACGTAATGATCAATACCTAGTAACTCCTTCCTCCCCTTGTGAAGTATTTGTACTATAAAGGTAGCAAGATTGTACCTTTCAGTCTCTCAAAAGCAGCAGTAGTACTTTACTGCTCGTGGTGGCATTTGACCAGGAGTTTGAGGTGAGAGTATGGAGACACTATGAACCTGTATGCAGCGGGCAACACTTCCCACAGCTGAAAACTTGCTTTCTTCAAGGATCCAGCTGTTTTTGCTTGTTTCTTCCTGTCCTGCAATTGCTCTCCAAGGGAGAAGATACTCTGCAGCAATGAATTCCTGAGTTTAATGCGGCTTTTTTATTCTCTCCTGCAGATGTACACTGCAGAATGATGTTCTATGGCATTTTTATCTGTATGAGTTACGAAGAACTACTTATCAGGAACTGCTAGAATAGTTAGCACAACACTAACTGGCTAACAAATGAAGTTGTAAAGGGTTTGTCATTTGGCTCCTATGAAACTAACACAGGGGTTCACAAAACTTCTGAATTTCTCACAGACTTTAATTGTAGTATAGTCCAGGTACTAATTTTACAGATCTGTGAATCTGCTTCCTGTGACACTGCCTCTCAGCTATGTTATTACACCTTTTAAATTCACATTTTCGTACCAACTTGAATAAAATGGAAAAGGAGCCTTAGAGTTAAAGGGAGCAATTTCAGGAAACTGTAACTGTATGGGGATTTGCTAACCATCAGCATTTTCCCCTGTGGATGCTAGCATTGTATTTTAAATTACGTAGTTCTGAGAGCAATAATCCAGTTGTGCTCAGTAACTTTTTTTTCCTTTGGTTTTCTAATTTTACCATTGTGCTGGTGAAACCGTGCCTCTAATAAGGATATTTTCAAGCTGAAGAATTGTGAAATACAAAAAGAATTTATGGATTTTAGTATTTAAAGAATGGAAATACAGTGAAACCTCGAAAGACATTAGAACAGGGTCACTTATTTCAGGGTTATGACAGCATTTTTTTTTTAAATACTTTCAAACTATGTACTCAGTTCATTTCAAAACAGAAAGCTAAGACAATTCAATAACTTAAAGAATTTAATGAGACAACCATAAGAGCATTAATGTACTTGAAGAGCTCATATAAGGAGCAGAAGCAAGAGCAATGTTAAAAAGCATGATGCTCTCTATTAGCAAGTAACTGTATTTTGTTCCTTGAACAGAAGACCTTTTTACTGGCTTTTTTAGTAAAACTGAGTAGCTATTGGAGAATACAAATTTCCAGTTGAAAAATTCATATGGGCACTATTTAGTCATATTAAAGAATATATTTTCAGAATCCACTAAGAGGAGCTGCACTTCTGCCTTTGGGCAATTAAATTCTGCATTTTTAAATCCCCTCCCCTAAATTGATTATGTATGGTAGGTGATATTTAACAGTTGCAACATTTTATATTGGAGGTAGTTATATGATGAATACATACATCAGTTTAATTTTGTGAAGCTATTTGGGATTTATTTGCATTAATATTAACTTATAAGTGGATAATCTCAAATTAGAAAAAAAAAAAAAAAAAAAAACAAAGCTCATATGTTCTAAACTGCACCAGCTCCCAGCTCATTAGGTGATGATATGGCTTCATATTCTGCTTTTCAGATTGTTTACTAAGTAGTTGCATTAAGAGCTTCAAGTCCAACATGAGAGGACAATGTAGAAGATCTAGAAAAGGTAGCAAGGAGTTCACCTTAGAATACAGTTCAGGTGAATGAGCCAAACTATTCTTTCCCAAATTCTTTCCTCTGACATGTTGGTTGATATGACTTTGAAGATTTGGTTGTGTTTTTGTTTGACTGTTGTCATATTTACTGGGGCAAACATTAAGTATTTTTCAGTTAGATTTGGTCAATATTGATTCTTAAAATATGATGCTGTGATTACTTGAGCATGTCCTGGTTTTTATGTCAACTCTGCATTATTAAGCCTACTGGACAATAGGTTTAATAATATGATAATAGTTTTACCTATTAGTACAAGATTTACCTTTTACTAATGTTTAATAAATATTAGAACATTTTGTCTTGGAGTATGACTGGAATATGAATGCAGCTTCTCCTAGTACTCAGTTCTTGATGGATATTTTTAGATCTTAGCATTAAGAGATGTTTATACTCTGTACTGTGCTTGTAAATTTGTTTTGGTACTCACTAGGATATATATCCAATTAAGTTTACTGGGCATAAGAAACTGCTGTCCTTGAGACGCATTAGATATTCACAACTGTTTTATTGAGACTTATAGCATTTCAGTAACATTCATTGTAGACCCCTGGATGCACTCTTCCTTGACATGAAGTTTCCTAACAGCTTGGGATTAGACCAAATATTCACTCTGTGGCAAAAGCTGAATTGATGCAACAGTTTATTCCAAAGGTCTCTTTTAAGACCAGCTTTTCTACTTAAGTATACTCCCTTTCTCTGTCAATAAGGGTTATATTAAAATAATTTGTTTTCCATCTGTGGGCATATGCTGACTTTGTCTATCTCTTAAGGCATGCATTATAGTATTACCTGTTTGAGAAACTGTAGTCACCTAAAATAACTTTTTTAGGACTTACTTTTCCAAAAGGAAAAAAAAAAAAAAATTAAAAATGTGAGGAACCTGATTTTTGGGAGAAAGCTTACAGCTCGCAGGTAGTACCTTTGATAGGAAGAATCTATAAGAGAAGCTTCAAACCAAGACAAGAGACCCAGAAACCTATCCAAACAAGGAGAAGAGGTCCAAGGCAAGATTCACAGGTTTAACACACATTACCCATAAATTTGATGGAATGTACTAAGAAAAAAATTTGTTTGCAGGTAAAGGCCTTAGAAATTCCTGTGGAGAAGGGGACACTGTATATATTAGTAGTTCTCTGTGTGCAGCAGCCGCTAAGTCATACAGCTACGAGAAGATAAATGACTATGCAACAGATTAGGGTGCTGTGTTCAACCAAGGTAGAAAACTGTGAGATCAGTTTGAACATGGGAAGTAAAGATTAGATAGAAGGGTCTGTTTTTATTTTGTTTTATATGTAACATGAGGGTGGTCAAACACTGAGGCAGGTTGCTCAGGGAGGTTATGGTATCTCCTTCCTTGGAGGTGGTGAAGCCAGGTGCAGCCTTGATCAACTTGATCTAATTAGAATTTCTTTCCATGGGTTGCTCGACTAGGCAACTTTTTGAGTTCCCTTCCAAGTTAAGTCATTCTATCCCTTTCTAATATATAGGCTGGCATATCACTTTTTATCTTTTACCATGCTTCACAGTATTTATCCTGGTCAGTGTCTGCTTTCTTGATTGTTCTGTTTTTTTCCTTTCAACATCTCTTTAATGTGATCAAGTAAACTTTGCTTTACTGTAACCACACCTTTATTGTTTTTTTTCTTCATATTTTTTTTACTTTCTCTCCTTTTGCTTCTTGAGGGTATTCTTTTAACAACTAATCCTACAAGCTGGAATCAGATACTCCGTCGGTAATCCTTTCATTATTGTTCCCAAAATTACTTGGAGTGTCAAAAATAAGAATCTATTTCCTCTCAGCTTCTAAGTTTCATGTAAAAGGGAAAAGAAGGATAAATAAAAAGTAATTCTAAATTCTCATTGTATCTGGAGTCATAACATTCATCAGACAGTTATCAGTTGTTCTAATGCTCCAGGTATTACTACTCACAACTATCACTGATGTCTCATTCTTTCTCTCCAGTGTGATATTAAAAAGCCTTGCCACCCACTCATTTTATCACTCACTTTTTTATGTACATTTGTGACTGTGTACAGGCTCACTTCATATTTCCACAGCTTCTGTGCAGCGAATCCAAATTTCTAGTGGTTGAGGCTCTTTTACAATGCACATTTTTAGTACCATTCTAGATTTTGCTTTAATCATAATGTGTCCCATGTTTTAGTAATCACCCCTCCCCCCCCCAAAAAAAAAAAAAAAAAAACAAAAAACCAAACAAGCCAAAACCAAATAACCTACTGCAACTGTACTAGTATGGAAGAGTTATCTGCAGACTTCAGTAGCAATGTCTCGCACCTAGCCTTCCAGGTGATCCAGGTGATCACTGAGGAGTCCTTTGAGCAATTTCATTGTATAACTTGTTCCCATAAGTCGAATGTTAACCTAGCTAGATCTTGGTTATCATATTGAGAACATTTCACACAATTTCCCACTATAAGAATGAGTTCTCTGTCTACATTTGTTTCCAAGGAGAGCATAAAACTTGACAAGTCAGCCCTGCTTCTTCTTGGCCTCTGGCACTTATGGATTCCTCTATTCAGTTATGTGGTGTTCAGGATTAAAATATTTCTGTAAGGTTTTTAGCAAGAGCAGAAAATTCTGCCGTTGATACCCCTTTTTAGTAGAAAGGAGTGGGCCATAGGTTGTGCGGAGGTCTCTAAGTTTACTCCGTCAGCATGAAATATCTGAAGATGGCAGAGACAGTTGTGTTTTTTCCATCCACTGTCACATTGACAAAACATCTCCTTGGTAGTCAGGATTCCTACTTCTTGTGCTGAAGAGAGGTCCACAATTTTTTCCTAAAACGGTTGTAGAGCACTTACTTTGATAAAGTTCTCGGTTTTCCCATTTGTACAAGACATTTCCTGTTGGTTTAGTGTTTTCTTTTTTCTTTCTTTTTCCTCACCCCAAACCTTTCCAGGCCTATAGAACAAAGGGACTTCATGAAAGAGAGAAGCCAGCTTTCTTGTCTCTGTTCTTGGATTCAATAGAAAAATACAATCACAAGTTAAAATCCTGTGTCTGGTATAATTTCTAGCAGGTCTGGTATAATCAAAGATTGTTGCTGAAGCTTTTGTTCTGGGCTTTTAATGGATTCAGATGATTCGCTTCTTTATTTTGTGTAGGAACAATTTTGAAAAGTCACTCATGGGCTGATTCCATATATGTGCCTTAGCAGGTAATACCAGACTGAAATCTTCTAGGTTTTGTGTTTGTTAAAGAAACAAGAGATGCAAAATAGTGTGAGTTAAGAAAGAAGATGTCCTAAGTCCACTGAAGTATTTCCTTAATAGTAAGTAAAATAAGAAAAAATAAAAAAAAACCCATGGAAATCTTAAATATATTTGGTAAAATGCTATTTGTGTTCTAATATCAGTAGTCCTTCATGTATTTTTTTTTTTTTTTTAAATTATATTGTTTCTCTGCAGGCTTTTTTTTTTTTTACTTTAAACTTGAATTGATAATGTAATGGTTTCAATAAAATGTATGCATTTAAAAAAAAACCCAACTTTTTCTCAAATTTAACATTACTGGTAAAATATGATTTTCCATGAAATAAGGTTTGGAGTTCTTAAACCATAAATCTTGGAGAGACTTGAGGGAGGTCTTATAACATATGCTAAGATTTTAGATTCCTTAAGTAGCAGGAATTATATTTCTGTTCATAAAGCATTATAAGTGTAAAAGTGGGCCACATAGCATGCTGATTCTTTGCAGCTGTATGATTACTCTGCACTGTGCAGTATGAGACTAACAATCACAAAAAACCTATGGATTTTTGGAAGAAATGTGAATGGAGCCTTAGGTTTAACCACAAAACAAGAGAGAAATGTTGCAACCAAGGGCAAAGTTAGCTACTTCAAAGCAAAAACTCTCATGCAAAACCCACAATTTTTGTATACATGCTTGAAGCACGCAACAAATATGAGTCACTCATTAGCCTACCAAACATTCATTTTTCATGTCTTTGATCAAGCATTTCATGTGAATAAGTAAAATTTAACATGACTTCACCATAGACGTGGCTTCACCATGAAATAGATTACATTCAAAATATATTACCTATATAGTCCAGTATGGGTCAGTTACATTATTTTTGCTTAAATATAGTATCTATCAAAAGCTTTTGCAAATTAATTTGCACAGGAAATATTGTATGGCATCTATCATTTTTAATATAAAGGCAAACCACATATTTTGCTAATAAAATTGAAGCTTTTCAGTCCTGTAATGATACTCTTTACCAGGGGAAGGAGAGAACTTGTTGAAATGAAAGCCACAAAGAGTTCTGTCGATGTGGCCTGGAAAATTGATTAAAAACACACATACCACAGTGGTCCTACAGCTGTAGTCTACAACATACTCAAGTGAAATTAGTGTGTGAAATTCAGTCGTATCTCCACTGTGGTTTCAGCTGTGCCTGCAGCAATGGCCAGGCTCACCCATGTCTCATCAAAGCCCACTTGTCTTATGGAGCATGTGTATGAGAATATATATATATATAGTTTAGACTTATCTTGGACAAAAGTGTAACAACTACATGCAAAGATCTCTATATGTTTCCATATCACCAGGAAGCAGAAGGAGAAATAGTATAAATGATGGCTTCACTTTCCTCTTTGTCAGCTGCTCATCATATGTATGTATATATATGTTAGTTTGATTGTAAAATCCAAGGTAGTGGCCAAAATTAGGGGATACATTCTCATGTTTAACCTCATCCTTCTGCAATGTGATAATGCCTGTAATCTGTATAAGTGCAGTCCCTTGAACTTGTACAGAGAAGGTGCTGTATGAGGCGCTTCTTCAAGGGGGTGACCACCTAAGGAACTTCCTGCTGAATTTAACTTTTTGGGTAGCTACAGAGAGTGGACAAAGAATGAATGTGACAGTGGTCTGGACACTGCTGATACTGTAAGTGGTCTACTGAGGCCTTTGACCCCTCTAGATATGTTACAGGTTTGTCACCCCAGGACTGAAAATGATGGTTTTTCACTTCCCATATCTTCTGCCCTGCTTTACCCATAAGATCTCAGATTCCATGTTTTAGAAGTAAAGCATAGGCTCTGAACCTTGATTCTTTAATTAAGGAGTTAAATACATGGTTACTAACAAACAGCAGTGTGTTGTTCTCTTAGTAGCATTATGTCATCAATCTTGATTTTTCTTTTATTTGATAAAAATTAATGCTGTACTTTATTTCCATGTACCAGGAAAGCTGAACGTAATACCACCATCCATATTTCTGCTAGCTGAAATGTGAGGTGTCCTGAAGACAAAGTGCATTGTCACACATTTAATGTGCATGAGTAAAAGTGCTCATAAAGAGAAATTATTACATTTTGCTGTTCCTGTGAGTGTCCACTTTCTGCTGACTGTCTGGCTTATAAGTGAATGGCAGTGTTGCTCACAGTGCGAACAGTTCCCATGCCACTATTTGTACTTCTCGTGAACCTAGATAGAAAGATGGATTTGCAGGGAGGAGTTAAATTTTGGCCCATGAGCCCAGCCTGGAATCCATTGTCTCACATTACGTGATGGGTTGCTCTCCTTCCAGTTCATCTGTACCTGTTTGTCTTCCTTTGCTCATACTTATTTTTCTAGGATAGAAAATCCATACCTTTGTAAGGAACTGGAGTCAAAAAACTTTGCTTATAGCAATCAGACCGCAGAATAAAAGTAGGTCAAAGAAAAATACTTTATTTTTTGTGCATTATGCCATGTCATTTCACTTTCCTATCTACGTGTTACATCTGTAATGTAGAATAGCACAGTAAGAAATCAAATAAGGTAAATTATACCTGGTCTTAGTCCTGATTTCATGAATATCTTTAGAATTGCTCTGAGGAAACTGAGCCTGCCCCTCAGATTAGGATACTTTCATAGGCAGAAGTATTCAGTGGGTAGCATAAAAGAATAATCACAAGAAAAGGCTGGTCCAGTTGCAGCTGTTCTTTGCTGTTGTTGCTGAAATATTAGGACATGGTATTTAAATAAAGCTATTTAGCATGGCATGATTTTTCAGTCTTCCAGACATTTGAGTTTTATTTTACTTTATGACATTTGGAGCTCTGCAAAGCTCTCCTGACTTGGGGCTATTCAGCTGTTGCCACAGTGCGTAAGGGACAGCATTGACACTCACCATGGCCGAACACTAGTTAACAGCATGCTGGAAATGCTAATGCACCCTGGAGAAACATTCAACCATCCCGCACTTTTTGAGTCTCATCTGATTTACTTTTTTGTGAATGTTGCATGGGAATTCAGAACAGGTGAGAAGCTGGACTTTGCTTTGTGCTTTATATCAGAGAATGGATTGTGAATTAAGATCTTGTAATAGATAGAACCGTGATTTAGAAGAGAAAGGAGACAAGGTAGAGAGTTTCCTTCAGAATTGATTTATCCAGAACAGCGGTGCAAATCCTTATTTTTAGGGGAAATTAAAAGCATATGTTCATTTCTAATTTGCAATGAACTGCTTCACTAGAACTACTCATATCAGCATTGTTAATCTTAATGGTTTCAAGTGGCCCGTGTTCTAATAACCTGCGCCATCGGCTCAGCGCAAATCTTTTTTCTTAATTCAGAATGTTTGACCACAAGAGGGAGTTCCTTGCCAACTGTTTACTTATCGCGAAAGCAGCAAGCTGAGAATACGGATGCTTTAAAAAGTTGACAGATAGAATATCTGCTTTCCGTGGTTGAAGGCTAAGACTGATTACTTTATTGTGTAAAAATTACTTTATTGTGATGGGATTTTTATCTTAATTGTAAAAACAAGCAAACAAAAAACAAGCAAACAAACAAAAACACAACAGAAAATCCAAACCCGAACCACAACTGTTTTCTGTGCTCTAAAAATCTACATGGATTTCTAAGTTTTATTTAATAATGTACCTACTATTAATTTAAAATATGCCATATATATCACCTAGAAATTTAAAGGAATATTGTAATCAAGCACAATGATAATGAGCGTAATGTATGGCTGGTTTTACTTACATAGTATCAATGTGCGCTATGAATTATTTTTAAGAGTCCTATTGACAGTATTAAGAAAAAGTACTGTAGCCACTGGACTCCACTATTCATTTAGTACTTAGTCAAAATACATTACTTCAAAGAATGCAAATGAATAGTTCTTTGTTTTGTTTTGGGGGGTTTTGTTTGTTTAAGCTGCATTCCTTCTCATGTTTTACATTGTTGACCTTAGCTGATACAACTATTGTTACTTTGCAAGAAATATTTTTGTGACAGGACACTGCAAGTTCCTGATGAAGAAAATCAAATTCCAGAAAAAGTGTTTTTTCCCATGCTGTGTTAAACAATTTTTACTGCAACATTGCATACAAAGTCAACATTTTTTACTGACTTTTTTTTTTTTTTTTTTTTTTTAATTTATCCTAAAGCCAGGTTTCAGGTTCAGCTCATAAAAAGCTGGTGGCAGTCTGAAAGAGCCATGCAGGTTTTTTTCCATTTGTTCTTAGGGAAAATATGCTCAAAAATAGGGAAATGACACATTGTGTATCTCCAGTAGATAGACAGCAATACACCTCAAAATAACTGATAAGAGAAACGAAAGCTAAAAATTCTTAGCAACTGAAGAAAGCAGGCAATGCTAAAAATAAAGGAAGGCAGAGTTTAATGAAAAGAGAAGAATTAAGTGGTCTAAGAAGACAGACTTTAGTGAAAGGAGAAGAATGGTCAGCATGCATTAAAGGCCACTCATCAATACCAGGTGGAATAGTAAACATCAGTTCACCTCTGTCCAGTGTGTGCTCCCTAATGGTTATCTTGTTCTTACATTCAGCATCAGATGATTGCGTAGCAAATGCAACATGCTTTGCTACAGGTCTTGTGATCCTTAAGAGGCTGTAAAATAATATCCAAACTCTAGTAGTTCAGCGCTCCTTCTGTTTTATACCAATAATCTTTTCATTTGCCTGGCATTTTCTTTGTGCCTTACAAGCATTAGTTAGCTAAACTTCACAAAGCCTTTGTCAGGTAGGTAAAGGCTTTTTTGACTTCATCTTACAGCAGCACTGATGCACACGGAGGGAGAGAAAAAGGCTAAGCTTTTGAAAATTTTAGGTATTTAGTCAGTCCATTACCCAATTTCTCTGCATGTTCTAGGTGTTCACCTAATTGTACCCCTAAAACATAAAGATCTGGTCTGAAAGCCGAAATGTCGTAAGTGAAATAAATGAAAGCTATGAATATATGAAACCTTTGTCAGTTTCTCCTTTACCTTAACTGGCTTGTGTATCTCTATTTTCTTAATGTAATCTTTGAAACAAGTTTCTTCTTTTTTTTTTTTTTTTTTTTTTTTTTTAATCAGACATTCTTATGAGAATGAAGCAGAACTCAGTCCTTATTTTTATCTGGTATGATTAAAAAGCAAATATTCATCAAATCAAATAGCATTGCATAGTAACTGGAAAAGATGGCAACTTACACATTTAGTCCTTTATTTTGTAAAGCTTGGAATTCACAAAATGAATTCACAAAATGAAACACACCATTTCTTTAAATGGAGAGTTGAACTAAGAATATGTGTCATACTAACTCTATCAAGGTGCATTATTATTGAGGAAGCACATGCACAATCTTTTATTTTACAATGGTTCTGTATTGGAGAAAGAATATGTCAATTTCTGCATTTAGATCTACTTGTTGTAGTATCGAGTGATTCGTTAAAAGAAAAAAAAGAAAAAGAATAAAACTCTAAAGCTCTGAGCTCTGTCAAATGTCTTACCCTAATACACTGCACAAGTGAGTTCAACCAGAATAAGTTTTAAAAATGAAATAACATTTTCACCACATTTTAGTGGTGATAGTGGTGATAATGAAAAACAAGGCATAAAGAGGAAAACAGTGGGAAGGATAAGAAAGATTGCATATTCTTTGAATATGTCTAGTTGAATGCTAGACAAATTAAAATCATAGAAATATTCAGTTTTCATTTTTCCTTTCCCTTATACTCAAACAGTGCAGAAGTAACATTAATGGTAGAAGAAGTAACATAATGTTTCTGTTGATTACTTGAACTCCTGGAATTGGTTGTAGAAAGTAAACTTTTATCTGTTTTAGCATATTATTATTTATAAGTTACAATTTTTTAAGCATTGGCATACTTTTGTATTTGGTGTGGTTTCCTGGGGTCATTATAAAACAGCAATAAAGCAAATAAAACCAAATATAAACTGTATTTTTAAATACAGGGCTTAGATTTTGCAACTAGCACGAATGTCTTGACAAAAGAAGAATTCTCCAAGGTGATATCATTTGGAGAAAATAGTAAGCTTATTTTCTTCTCTTACACTTTAACAATCAACTTTTTTATAAGTTGAACAAGTAATCTTAAAATACTGTTCCAAAATGTGCAACCTTATTCTAGGGTATTAATGCACAGTAATTTTAGATTAAAAGCATGCAGAAATATTTCATAGAAAAGCAAATTTTCACTTTTATATTTATCAAGATTTTGAAATGGATTGTTGTCAAATGTACACCCACAGAACATTAAAAACAAATAATAGAAACTTTAATTTTAATGGACATAATAACTCATTTTATATTTTCATTTTTAATTGTAAATGATAATCAAGTACAGATGTGGAACAAATTCACATAGTTAATGTGATCATTTTCCAGCTTGTTCCACTTTTCTATAGCGTGATCAGCTGCCATGGTTAAACTTGCAAATTCCTGGCATTATCAGAAACATGCGGCTCCAGGTCAGGGTTTTTTCAATTGTTTGTATCAATAGAACAGAGCAAAAAATAGTGAAAACACATAGTCTAAGGTTTCTCCTTTTTTTAAATGCAACAAACAATTCTCTTTAAAATAGAAATTTATTTAATTAAGGCTTCAGTTACAAGGCAAATTAGCAGACCATTTTATTTCTGACTTCTCAAACATACAAATCTGTTAATTCAAGTGCACCCAGAGTTTTAAGTTTTAAAGAAATCAGCCAAGTAACTCAGATGTAGGGTCAGCTTTCAAAAAAAAAAAAAAAAAAAAAAAAGGAAAGTATCTCTCTTTCCATTCAGTTACTTTAATTTAATATAATAGTGGGTAAAGCAAATAGACCAAGAGTGAATGTCTTCTGTGGTGGCTAAACTAAGAACAAAGGAACTCTGCTAAAAAGCGTATGCACAGACTTCTTGACTAAGTCTATATGCCTGTCTTTATTTTCAAGTGTCTATTTTAAGACCAAATTTTATATTCTTTTTTATATTTTAATAAAGCTGTTTTTTCTCAAAATATTAATTCTGTACTGTTTGCATATAATCCTACTGCAAAATGTTTAGAGTTAATACAGAAGAGTATGTGATCCTCCCCACACTTCACTCCTAAATTTGGTTGTGATCTCAAAGAATTTTCCTTAAGTCTTGCATAGGATGCTTAGCAATACTAGTTAGCATAAAGCCATTACTTAGAAGGCAATGTGGTTTATGATAAGTCAGTGTTGTGTTTTGGGAAATAGTGGGAATATATTTAAGATCACAGAAGCTATAAATGAGAACTTAAAGATTTACAAGCAGTGAATTGCAAAATAAGATATAGAACTTTGAAAACTACTAGTTTGTGCATCTGTAGAACAGCAAACAGAAATTGTTGGTTATTCATAGTCATAAAAATTGGAGTAACCTACAAATTAGATAACAAGTTAGCTTAAGACATGGTAGAGTGATTAGACTGAAGGTGTTGGCCAGATTCTCTATAAAAATCTGAAAACCAGAATTTATCATGTATCATAGAAGTGTATCATAAAATGAGATTTATCTGCTGATGAATACCATAGAATCATCACAGAGTCATAGATTATGTTGGGTTGGAAGGGATCTTAAAGATCATCTAGTTTGAAGCTCCCTGTCATGGGAAAGGACACCTTCCACTAGAACAGGTTTCTCAAAGCCCTGTCCAACCTGGCCTTGAACGCTGCCAGGGATGGGGCATCTTACAACTTCTCTGGGCAACCTCTTCCAGTGTCTCACTGTCATAGTAATGAATGTCTAATCTAAATCTACCTTATTTCAGCTTAAATGTTAACCCTTGTCCTGTGCCTACATGACCTTTTAAAACATCCATCTCCGTATTTCTTGTCAGCTCCTTTAGGCCCTGGAAGCTGCTCTAAGTTCTCCCCAGAGCCTTCTCTTCTCCAGGCTGAACAAGCTTTTTTACATTTGGCTACTAGAGATTTTTTTTCATTTAGTATGGCTAGGTACTGGACAGCTAGAACTGTCTGAGTTTGGAATTTAAAACTAAGTCTTTGGACCCTTTATATAAAGTTTAAATGATGTCTCTTCATATATTGCATAGTTCACTTTGTGTGTTTTTTCCTTTCCCTCTCTTGTTCATCCTTCATTTACATATGGAAGGATAAATGTATTTCATTGTTCTCTTTAGCTAGTCTCATTTTCACTTTCACTATCACCACAACGGTCTTATTTTTGAACAAAAAAAAATAATAATGAACTTACTGCTTTTACTTTGTTTATTATATTTCCATAGAAAGTTTACTAATAAATATTGCAGTTAAACTCCCTAAAATTGTTCATAAATAGCATCATAATGTTTACATAGGCATCATTTGACCTGTGTGCGTTGTCTACAATCTCAGTTCTTTTTGCTGTGATTTGAGATAGTCATACATGTATGAAGCTGAAGGCAAGATGTTGGAGGTGATATGCTCTTGAAATGAATGGTTAAATTTTGCATTTCATATTTGATCTGTGGTTTCAAATAAATGGCATTCCAAAATTCAGATAAATAGCAATCCTGTTAGCAGGAATCTCATAATAATTTTTTGTAAAATTGATTTTATTCTAGATTTTAGAAATATTGTAACAATGCAAACATTAGACACAGCATTTTCATCTTCTATGGGGTTACCATTAAACAAATAACAGTCTTATAACTAACCCTTAAATAAGACCATCTCTGTGTTTCCATATGTTCCTAAAATTCCACTGTTATGTGTAGAATAATGAGCTGGATAAAATGACAGTAGAAGATCAAATAAGGACCAAGGTATTCCTATCCCATGTAATTACAATACTAATATGTTGTTGTGCAGTAAGGCTATAAGGCTAGTCTATTCCTTTAGTGGAATTAGGGTTTCTTCCTGTTTTATTGCATTTTTATGCAAAGAAGTAGCTTTCAGGAACTGGCATACCATAGAAGTCTTTTGCTCCATCATCAAAGAGACAGACACCCGACTCTTCAGTTCTGTTTTCAAATTATATCTTTCTTGTGTCCACAGTGGCTTTAATCTATTTCAGCTTTCTTTCCTTAGTAGAGAGAAAATAAATTGTCCATGGAAGAATAAAACATTTTTACTTTCTTGCCATTCTGGAATATTTTCCTCTAGTATACTGTGTTTATTTCCAAAACCTCCATAATTCTAATAAAGCTAGATTTCACTGCAGTAAAACCGAGGACCCTAGAATTGTTATGAGACCTATTGAACATAATTTCTTAATGACTTATTAGCCAATAGCAATTGAAGTCTAAACTTCCATCTTGGGTCTTATGAAGTCAATATTCTTTCATTTCTTCTTGGCATCTATTTCAATGTACCACTGCCAACATTTTCTTCTTTGTTGCAGGGACAATCTTGTGAAATCTATGGCAGCTTCATCCAGGTGTTTTCCATCAAATTGTCAAAGTTTGTTGGTTTGGTTTTTTCTTTCAGTTTGGCTTGTTTCAACTCTTTAAATAGAATCTTCTGTCCTTACATTTTTAGATGCACTTATGCACAAGCAGTATTTATGCATATTTTAATGTGATTAACTATTATCTATGTACTGAATCATGAGTTTGGGTGTTTAAGTAGCTAGCCATGTTCATGAATTCCTGTTTGTTGTAGAACTTCCTGATTTGTATGACAAATACCATAACTGCGTTTGTAAATTAAGCATTCTACTGTGCACGCATTTTTGCACGCATGATTGTAAAACTCACTTTGTATTTGTCAAGCTCTTAAGATCGAATTATAGGAATTGGTAATAATGGCTTTATGGTAAATTTGCATGTAAGCTATTTTAGCAAAATATTTCAGCAATTCTTGCAGAAATAATGTTTAAATGCTCCTTAATCTTATTTCTTTTGGACGTAAAAGGAGATGAAATCTACCTTCTCTGAAGTTAAATGCTAACATATTAACTGTAGTTTTTCTGTTTGGTGAACATTATATTTATGACTAGACTTTCCATTTATGACAAAACCCCAGATATTTTTTGACATAGAACACCCATCAAGAATCAGTGACATAAACTTAAGTAGACATCCTTGTTTTTCTACTTTTAAGTGCATACATGCATTTCCAAAGAACAGACTACCCAGCACCCAATAATAATTGGTCTGTTTCTAGAAAAGGTTATTTCTTTAAATTGGTGATTCAATGTGTTATGCAGCTCATTTTGCTGCTCATAGCTTAAATTAAACCCTGGGGCTCAGCTGACCTCAAGATCCTGATGATATAAGTTTATACTATATTTTACCTCTTGCCATAATGAATATTGAGACGAAGCCTTATGCTTTGTGACAGATGAAGATCAACCTAGTTTTGTTTGCATTTGCTGGAAGGATGTCTATTCCTTGAAATATCAAAATAAGTATCCTTATTTTTAGTCATGCAGCAAGAAATTTTTAGACCAAATATGAAAAAAAAACCAAGCAAATTTGCTTATAAAAGTGTTTTGGAGCCCAGGAATTCTGGTACCTGAACACCTATCCTGTTGATCAAAGGTATAAACATGTAGGCACATGTGTGAATCAAATCTAGTCTATGTACAACTTTGGGTAGGTAGCAACAGAGTAAAATAGAAGTGAAAATGTGGTTATTATTGTTAATATTTGTATGTTTAACAGAAAGAAGTGAAGAGGTGTTATTTCAGCTGATATCTTCATGTGATACCCATTATCACTGCACTGTTCACAGCACTTTGGTTTGATGTTTTAAAGTTGAAGGAGAAAGTGTGGTTCTGTTTGCTGCATACCAGCCCATTTATACAGTAAACACTAATTGGACAAGAGCAGAAGTACCTTGGAGAAAGAGACCCAGAGTCTTTATTCCACACTCCTGATGTCAGTTGCCACATTTACTTTTCGGATAGAGTTATGCTTTCTCTGTTTATTTTCCATCTCACTTCAACATTCTTCCTGTCTTCATAGAAGAGATGGAAAATGTCCCCAAATACTTGTACCATTGTCACGTGTGATTTTTCTCACGCTAGTGCTACCCTTCAAGTCCAAGAACATCTAGAAACTCACTTTCTAAATCTTAGAATTACTCTAGTCAGAGTAGGTGCTTTTAATCACAAAAGTACTCAATATTTTATCTTCCCCCTCAACTCACACACTATCCAAATTCAGCATCTTCTGGCTGTCATAAGTAATGCTTTGGATTTCTTCTTAGGACAGGGTGGCTTCCAGGTACTTATCGATCTCTAATTTTTCCTGGCTGTATATAATGGACAATTCTATATCTCTCTTGCCTCTGACATGTTTGAACATGTCAGATGATACAGAACTTCTCAAAAATCTCTGTAAATTTTCCACTGCTGTAACCTGAGTATGTTTGACTTTGACAGACCATTTTATTTAGGACTCCAAAATCTTAGCACAGATGGAGTAAATGGAACATATTCTTTAGTTTTGCCTGAGACTCAATAGTCAATGCAGTTTCCTTTCTTTTTAGTTTAAAAACTTAAATCACTGCAGATTCACTGCATAAAAGGTCACATTCTCCTACAATACTGCTTTCAGAGATGGGTTCCATATATAAATTTTGCTATGTTTACTATACAACAGTTAATCAGCCAAGGTGAGAATATAGCAAGGGAATGAATCTCACAAAGGTTCTAGACACATTTAATTGCCACCTATGAAATAGCAGTCCACATTGTAAAAGTTTTCGGGTCACCAAAATTCTGAGTGGGAGGAAGGTACTAAATAGAAAGTGCCTATGATTTAACAACCTAAAAATGGTAAATAGTTAATTTGCAACTGTCATAGAGAATTGTGTATCATAGAGAAGGATACACAGAGACAGAGACATGCATGTGTACACATATTTATATAGTCTTAGAGAGATGAAGAGTTGAAAAAACAGGCTTAAACCTTGAACTTTAAATTTTTCTTTGGTAGACAAAGTACAGCAGATTAAAGTAATACCTTTCATTGGGCCAACAAAGAGCAGTCAGGCTTTGACGCCAGAAAGGTTGCATCTTCAGTTTTCACCTTATTGATCTTGCCCACTGTTCCTTACAGGCCAGATCAACTACAAATATTTTCTTTATGCCTTGGATGATATCTTTCTTCCTTTGAGTTTTAATGCTCCTTTTTGTGATCAATAGTAAAAAGAGACTTTTTGTAGAGAGCTGCAGTGAAAAAAAGAAAAAAAAAAAAAGTAAAGGAATCCTTTTATTGTGGCTGTTTGCATGATTACCACAAGAAAATCAGAATTATTTTTTAATAGTGAAAAATGTTGTTGAATGTAGAAGCCATTCCATTTTGTTGGTTTAGTATACCCCAGCATTCATTCTGGGTTGCATCTGAAGTCAAGAGACTTCATATTAGAGTCTGAGAACGCAAAATGCTGTCATAAAAAGCATGGCACTTTAAAGCATTAAAACGAGTTTAACCTTGTTCTCTCCCTCTCTGCTTCTCCCCGTACAGAGGTTACCAGCATGTGCTAAAAACAATGTGGGGGTTTCTTTTTGTGACCAAGAGTACATCAGTAGTTTCAA
>JANRGW010053701.1:0-10952 GCA_024733675.1 Psilopsiagon aymara | reverse complement strand
TTATCTCAACCTGTGGGAGTTGCATTCTTTCGATTCTCCACGTAGCAAACTGCGTGGCTGATTTACGGCCTAAACCATGACAATAGAATAATGATTTCCCTGATTTCCCTCCCCAAAATCTTGAATTACGGAAAAATCAATATGAATTATATACATTTATGTAACTAATTCCTATTATAGAACTACTATAGAAAAATTATTTGCACATGACTTAGAATAGCACATCAGCGCAGACTGAAAGATAAGTATGTACATAAATGATACTATAAACAGGGAATGGATACATTAGAGGATTAGTCTCAAATGCAGTTCTGGATCCAAAGCTTATGTCTGATATACCTAAATTTAAAAATTTGAATCATTAGAAATTTATCCTCTCTGTTAGGGAACTTTATTCCTTACTGATTCTCAGCAATGTAGAATTATACTGAGCACATTCTCTAGCATTTCTTACTGCTTTTTATCTTACTGTCTTGTAAGAGATAAGATCAAGGTTTAAGCCTTGCCTAAAAGGCTGCTAATTTGTTTGCTCTTGATCTCTACACCTGTTGCCAGGAGCTTAGAATATTGATGAAGGCTGATGAGTTTCTGGGTTGTTCTTTGCTTTGATTTTCTATCCCTAAAGAGTACAGGGCCTCCTGCAAAGACAGTTCTTTTTCTACTGTCTGCTGTGATAAATATAAGCTGCATTTTAACAAGACTTGTGTTTTTAAACAAATGAAGATGTGCCCTGAGCAGAGGTATTTATACAGCAGTATAATCATTATAATGGTTCTTTTCGGGCAAAGTGAGACATTTAAAATAAGGTCATTGCCTATTCAGATCTCTGGAATTGTTAGAGTGGAAGGCTAATAAAGTTCTATTTTAAATTCTGAAGTACTGTGGGGTTTCTGTGTGTGTTAGAAGTCACTAGTCTTTGCTATTTCACCTACTAAATGTGGGTAAACCATTTTTCTGTGTCTTGGAAAACCAGCCTCACTTTTCACCAAAGTCATACTTGTCATTGTCCAAATTATCTGTCACTCTTAGGATTCTGTTTATGAGCCAGTCTCTTAAGCTTATGGATTTAGTTGGCAAGTTGGTTTTCCTTCCAGTATTTATGCTAAAGCTGCTGCCTACTGCTCCTGATTTGTGTATGGTCTCAGTTTTGCTGTAATGCTGAGAAATTACTACTTTTTCCCTCCACATTCTCATGAAAGGAGTTTAAAGAAGGTAGGATCTGCATAGTGTTCTGTTGGAGATGGCTCTCTGAACCAGAGAAATGTTTAATTTTCCCACAGAATCTGGATGTGAGTAGGTAGGTGACAAAAGAGCCTATAAACTCATGTTACTGCTGATCTCTCTAACTGAAGATACTGACAGTTTTCTGTACTGGTGGTAGAACTGCTTGTCTTATCCCAAAGATGGGTACATATCTGTTTCAATATGGGGTTTGTGTTGCAGTAGTTCCTATCAGGTGAAACATAACTGGGCTCTCTATGTAGGCTGGTTTTCGTATATGAAATTTGATTTTCCTTTTATGCATTTTAGACTTGTTTTGGAATGCATTGGCTTACACAGGTCTGTAGGAACTTCATCCACCTAACCAGAGGTAGGATGTAGTTAGTATGTGCTACCATATCCATGTAGGAAGGCTTTTTCCAGAGTAAATTGCTTTTAAGATTCCTTTATTTGACTTCTGGTAGGCCTCGCAACAGCCCTGTAGGATGTGGATATGCATTTCAGAACTTGGCAGAAACACAATTTTGCTGTTTCTCTTTTTTCCTCAGCATCATACAGCTGTTGGCTGTAACGGAATATAGGTGAGCATGCTTTGATCTACGTTGAAGGTCCAAGACAATGCTGCACTTTTCTGTTGGTTCTCAGTCTTCCTAAAATTTTCGTAGGTTTTCTGTTTACAGTGGTGCTTATGTTTTAGACAGCATTAAAATTCATTGGAAGCTTCAACTTGTCTTTGAGTGTTGTCTGGAATAGGAATAGCCTTTCTAAGGCAAAAAAGGAAGTGCGTAAGTGCATTTCTGAATCGATCTCCAAACTCCAAAACCATAATTTTCTAATGCCTAGACAGGCGTTGTGACACACGGTGGTGGCAGCAGCAGCTGAGAATTAAATGTGAATTTAAACTATGTTGCATGAATTCCATTGGGAATCTAATCATGGAAAAGACCACTGGAGATGAAAGACCACTGCTCCCTGTGCTGGTTTATACAACTCCCCAAGGAGTAATTAATTTTTTTGGTACTGGTGATGAGCAATCGTACCTAGTGGTAATTTGGTAGCTGGTAAGTTGATAGAATTCCAGACAATACAGACATTTAACCATCTGCCTTGTTTAGTTTAGTTGAATAAGCTTTGCTGGGTTCAAACTGAATTATTTTGGAAGAAAACACTGAAGAGAGAAAAGCCAAGTGTTTGGTTACTTATTTACAACCCAAAATATTGTGCTGAGATTTAAGTATTGTTTACACTGCAGTCAGCTTCTAAAGTTTAGTTTTATACCTGATTTGCACTCTTTTAAGTTGTATTTTGTAAGTAAATGTAAATCACTGTTTTTCTGCTTGCTGTGTCAGACTTTTCTGGCACTGAGAGTAGAGGCTGCATACCAAGTTATTAAAAAGGTGCAAAGATAATGTTGATTAATGTGGGTTATTATGCAAGTGCTGGACTAGCATTCGTAACAGAATCAAAGGTGTAACAGGAATTAAACTTGCATTTAATTTTAATTACAAATTACCTCATTTACTCAGTGTCCTGCTACACCTGCCTGCTCAATGTTCATTGTCATGACACCAAATGCACCAAAATGTCATGCCGCAGTAGTAATACTGCTAAAAGGAACCTGTTTCCTAGTTTACAGGGGCAGGCTCCAGTATAGTCACCTTAGTCTGGCTTCCATACTCACTGGGCAAATCCATACTACTTCCTCAAATGAATTCACGGCTGAATTGGATCTTTCAGAACGTCTTCTCCATATATGTTAAAAATTAGTCTTGATAGAAAATCACTGCTCTTGGTAATTTATTCAAATAATAAGTTATCCTTAAGAGAAACACACCAAACAAAAGATGGACTTAATTTCTAATCTGATCTTTTTTAATAGTGACTGTTTTCCATCAACTGACGCTTTTGTACCTTTTATGTTTCTAGATTGTGAAGACCTGGGTGGCTTGTACCTAGTTTTGCACTCAGGACACTCCTCAAGCTTTGCTTCAATAAACAAGATAGGTGGAGTTCTGTGCCCTTTTGCAAAGCATGTTTTCTAATTAATTTCTTGTTTGTCTTGGGTGAATAATGTTTAGTATACCCCCCTGATTAAAAAAATAATAAATTTTTGAATAGGGTCTTATTCCAAGTGTAGTTCAACATCTATTTGTGTGCCTTGGGTTTTCCCTGTGTGCACATCCACTGTTGATGATAAGCCTTGCTGTTTAGCGCAGCCTCTACTCTTTGCTTGGGTTTCCCTCTCAACCCATCATCTTGCTTAGCATCAGTGTCCTACTGTATTTTTAGAGCATTCTTCAGTTTGTTATGCACAAGTCTTACCCATAATGATTTTAATTTTCTTTTAAATAGATGCTAGTATGGTGTTAAATGCCAGATTCTGCAGTGTATCTAAAACCAGATGATTCCTGTTTGTGGTTATTTATTGATGTGCATTAATGATTTAAAAAAAAACCAATTGTGTGTTTAATTTAGGCTTTTATAATTGCAGTTTCTTAATGAAAATATTCTGTGCTGCTAAGCTAGTTTTGGAAACGTCATTTTGCAGATGTAGCCTCTTTTGTCAGTCAAGAATAACAGCTGGATTCCAGATAGCTAACTTTATTTCCTATAAATCCATCTTGCATGATATTAGTTTTACTTTAATTGCTTATTAGTCAAGTCGTATATCAACCATACCAGTATTTAGCTGATTTCAGGCTAACAAGAATATAATTACATGACTTTTGCCCCATTTAGGGATTTTGGTTTTCCTTGCTTGTTTTTCAAAGCTGAGAAATGTAATCTTTTCCTGACACTCCTGATGCTGATTGCCTCACTGTCTCCAAATTCTGGGAGGCAAGGTGGCCAGATCTGTTTAATTTCACCGCATCTGCTGATTAATTTTCTGTCCCTAATTAGTGTTGTAACTGCATCATCTGGCCTTTTACTGAAGGCTAATACTTAACTGAATACTTTTGGGGTTTTTTTGGTTTGTTGTTTTGTTTTTGTTTTTGTTGTTTTTTTTTTTTTTTTTCCTGTACTATTATTTCTGTTAATATTTCTGTCACAAACCGTGGAGATACACAGAATACTTACAGATTCTCTGTTCTTAATGAGACCTTTCTTAGTGTCCTAAACTCTTCTGGCCATTCATATTTCTATTTTATTCTTTTTTCCCAGGTAATTTTGCAGTTTCTTAGCTGTGACACACATATTGCTGGGAATGGCTTTGTGTCCTTCCCTTCACTGTGTATTTTTCATAGTCATCTAAACCATGTTAGTTTGTCTTTTTTTAAAATCAATCTGATCAGATTTCTCTATGAATTATGACTTTCTGTGAGCTTGCAACCTGTTCTTAAGCAGTGCCTGATTTTAGACACCCCAGGTCACCAGCTCTCAACTGACTTCCACAATGAACAATTCATACTGTTTTGTTATTCAGGTTTCCATACTCAGTTTACAGAAGGCTTACTTAGTTAACTCCTCTTGTATATGAACATTTTTCTGCTACAAACTCAATGTAAAATGTGTTAGCTGTATCAGTGTAAGTATACTCACTGCTGAAAGTTAATCAGATGACACAAAAAATTAAGTAGTATCATCTTTGGGTTATTTGTGATTGCAGAAGTTGTTCTTTGCCCCAAGTTCAAATAAATTGTGCAAATAGAAAATGAGTTAATGGAATAAATTAGAAGGGGTTTACATTTAAAGGATGCCCTTTGTACACCAGAGGAATGTCAGAGTGCTGTATTGTACCACTCAAGAACTAAATTTTCAAGTTTCTGTGTTATTATGTGTTACTGTTTTGATATATTTGTGTTGAAAGAATAGGATGAACCTTGAATATGTGTTCTTGAATGGAATAGGTATATTCATTCATAATCCATAATCTTTTTTGCATTCCTCTTCAAGTTTGGGGAACTTTGTTACTAAAATCAGTTAAATGTGGATCGTACACTAGTCCTGTGTCTGGGAAATCCTTACCATTGACTGATGAAATGGGCAAATAGGCTATAAATTCTTTTAAGTAGTGAAATAGGTTATGGAAAGTTTACATAGTTTAACTCTGTTTAAGTGAATTGGCAGCAAATGGCAGCAGACTGTCTACAATACAGATGTGATATGTAGGATTTCTGAGAATGAATAAGTCAGTTCTGGTATGATGGGAATTTTTCTTCCTGTGAAATGCTTTGGATTGTGCCTTTATTAAATAAAACCAAAATAAGCTGAGAAAATAATTTAAAAATGTTGATTCAGAAATAATGAAGTAGGGCAACACTTAGATGTAATGCATTCAATGATTGTATGTAAATGTGAATTGCGTTTAGGTGTAGCTGGTTATTTACATATTATAATCTCTACAGTATAATAGTTTTAAATGTCTTTAAATGAAAAGTGCTGCTGAGGTTTGATTGCTGATTTGAGATAATACTTCAGTGGTGATTGGAAAATAAATTCCTCTGGGGAAATCAATATTTGTCATGTCAGATTCCATACCTTAGCTTGCTGGGGAACAGGGCTGCCTCTGGGGAACAGCTGATCGTTCGTATGCTGCTGTATTAGCAAGGTCTGTTTGCAGAATAAAGGATTGCTCACTCCAGATTCATCTATCATCCTGCTCTCTTCTGTTTTTTCCCTGAACACCCTGCACCAGGGTGGGTAAATTCCGCATTCTGAACTTGAGAAAGTAATAGCTCTGGCTTCTGGTGCCTGGACTTGTTTCCTGTGAGCCCAATAAATGTTTGCGTTTGGTAGGGACAAGGAATATGAGTGTATGGGAAAGATAAGGGGGATTGTAACGAGCTGGAGAAATGTGCTTTACTGAGAGTTTTCTCCAACATAGAAATAAATGTGCAACAGAGCTGCCTTTTTTACCTCGTGGTGTTGTGTGGGTACAGGGACCCCCATATATATGTGGGCACCAAATCTTAATAAATAATTGACATGCTAATATTCTCTGATTTGTCTTCTCCCATGAAGTTCAGTGCTCCAGGTAATTTGTCATGGATATGTTTCTTTAAGTAAAAAGTTCTTTTGCAGTTTTAGCCAGCTTTTCCCTATGTACATGCAGCAATTGAAGAAAAAGATTTACCCTTCTAACCCAGTTCACTATCCATCTGAGTAGGGTAAACATGAGCAAAGTTCCCCTATTGTGCCCTTCAGAAGGGAAATCTCCTGCAAAATGGGGTCACTGTTTGCCCCCATGCGCAGCACTTCAAGTGTTCACTGTGGGAGAATGTGGCTGCTCCCCAGACTGCTTTTGAATCTGAAATCACATTTCAAGAGATGAAACTGCTTCAGGGACTTCTTGTGAGATTGCACGACTCTTTCATCCCAAGTTCTTCTTCCCAAATTGCTTATTCTGCAGAGTAGCTTCTTTATCAGTAATGTAAAGATTCCCTAAAATGTACTTGCCTGCTTTAACAGTGTGCAGATGTCCAGGGCACAGGCACAAACTGGGAAGCTTCATCTGGGCAAATCAAGAAATGAAGTATCCGATGCTGTACATTCTGAAGAGAGGCATATCAAAGTACTTTGTGAAAGTAATAATTCTGAGTATTCAGAGTATTCAGCTGCAGCAATACAGATTAGCTATTGCTATGGCAACTTGTATACATTCTTCATACAATCACAGAATCACAGAATGGTTTGGGTTGGAAAAGGACCTTAAAGCTTCATCCAGTTCCAAACCCCTGCCATGGGCAGGGACACTTTCCAGTAGACCAGGTTGCTCAAAGGTCTTCTGTTAAAACAATAAATTACAAAATACAAGTCCTACATCTTAGAATTAAGCTCCAATTGTCTGTTGAAACTAATGTATATGTTCATACATATACATGTCTGCAAACATTCTGTTTAATCAAATAACAAAATATTAGCTATTTCTACCAGAGAGAAGAGTTTCTCCAATATCATTGTAAGAAGCAGGTTGGGAGAACTTGATTACAACATGAAAGGAGCTTTCTTCAGTGCACTTGTAAATACTTTTAGTGAAGGTGAGGTGGATACTTGTGTGTGCTTATCATGTAAAGAAGCAGTAGAAAGAGATTGGGAGGGGATGGAAAAAACACAGCTTTCTGTGTTTCTGATGATTACAAAAAGCCAATCTGACAAGATGCCATCTGACAAGTTTAGGGTGTAATACTTACCTAACATAAGAGGGTGGCCCATAAAGTTCTTTGTTGAAAACCTGATGATTTCTTCAGTGCTCATTCATGATCTACCTCTTTCTCATACTGAAGAGCAGGTTTCTGAGATTGGTTGTAGAATGTCTGCCCTTGGAGATTCAGCTGGCCAGTGATGGTTGAAATGATCTAGTGTTTACCATGGTTACACTGTTCCTCTCCACCAACATTTCTAGATTGCATAGGAGTTCTATAAAAGTAGCCTCTGCTTCTCTCTGCATCTTTGACTTGCTGGTTGTGTAATGCTGAAGGGAGAGAGAAATGCACAGTTCAGCTGGTTATAAAGAAAATCATTATATTATTGAAGTTTTAATATTAAAAGTATTAATAGTTCTGCATTTGTGCATTTTTTCTTGTTTATTTAAATTTGGTTTCTTTGCAATGAAGTACTTCTTCACTAGAGAGGAAAAATGAGAAAGCTTTGTTATGGATTCACCCCCCCACTTTTCTCCAAAGGCTCATAAAGTGAGAAATGCTTGTCCTTTATATTAATTTTGTGAGTAAGTTACATGTCTGTGGTTTATTTCTTTTCTTTTTTGGAAGAAAAGGTTACATTATTTAAAAGACTTCTGATTCATGGATAAACGTTTACCATTTCAAGATGCAGAGTTTAAGCTTCTTACCTACGTTTTCCCTTTCTTCCCATGACAAGATACTACATGATCCTGTACTTCAGTGCATTCTAACAGACTTTTGAATAAACCTTTCCTAAATTAATGAAAGAAAATTAGAAAAATCCCAGGGAAATCCCTTGCTAGATATTACAGCTGTCAGATCATTTCAAGCCGGAGTAATTTTCATTAGCTTCCATCAGCATTTTTGTTCAAAACTCAAATAAAATGTTTGCTGAAGGCAAATACAATTATTTTATGGAGTATCTCAAACTTGATGGTGTACCAAATTTTTTTTTTACTGTTTTACTGTTCAAACTGTAATGTCTTTACTTGTATCAACAATGAAGTTGTTAAATAAAAACTTCAGAAGCATGTGAAATGATGCACAGTAGTATGAAAACCTCTGGGGACGTTCTGAAACAAAAGTGAAATAGAAAGACTCTCAAGTAGTGAAAATATGGAGAGGTGTTTGTCTTCATTGCTAGCTGAAAGCGTGGCATATCACTGTGTAAGTTTGATTTGAGTCCTAATTAAATATTTAAAAGATATTGGCTTTCTCTTGCCCTTTTAGGAAGATGGAATATTCCAGGTACAACATCTTCAGGCTTTATGTTACTATAAAAATTGTTCTAAATGGGTAAGATTTGTTGGCAAAGTGCAGTGAACTTGATGTCAGTTTGAGCAAAGAATTTCTTCTGAGTACTCCCTGAAGAGGGATGTTTTAGCTGTAATATAATAGATTTCACTTAGCTTTGTGATATTGAGCATTGATTATTTTACACTGAAGAAATCAGTTAAAAGAGAATGTTCTTTGCTTAGGGTTTTGTGCATTTTTCTTTGGGAAATCCACTTTATTTTTTCACATGATCAGTAAATATGTGATCACTTCCAAAATACTTAGCATTCAAAAAATTTGTTTTAACTTGAATGTGTTATGCTATTATAGTACTTGAGTTCTAGAAAACTTGTAGGATCTGGTTTTGATCTTCTATTGCTAGGTGTAGCTCTTTGTTTTTAATGAGCAATTACGTCATTGAAATGAAATCAGGACTAGAGTCTACTGGCTTTGATCAGACAGCAGGACTGTGTGCTCAGGGCTCTTTCTGCTATAGGAGGGCTGTTGCAATGAGTATCACTGGAAAAACACTTGCATATAAACCCTCATAAGATGTTCCATTATCTGCTCCTACAAGGGGCAGAGGGGCATTTTTTGGAAGAGGAAGGCAGCACTGGGGGAACACACTGGGGAGATGCTATTTCTCCTTGATTCCCATGTGCAATTCTTAATTTCTGCCTGATTTATTTTCACAGGAACTGGCAAAGGGAACATGTCAGCTGCTGTTATTGTTGAGAATTAAAATTGAGTGACTGTGATAAAAATTGAAAGGACAGTCCCCTGATAAAATTTCCCTGGCCAAGTCTCTTATGGCGTTACATAGTAAGTGTTAACAGAAGTAGCACATGGGCCATTTCAAGCAATTGAAGAGAAAATTCAGTAGAAGCCCTGCTGGATTTACCAAGCCTAGGCAAGCTTCCTATTTTATTTTTCTAATGGAATTTTTTTAACCAAGCTTTGTTCATTACCACTAGTGCATGGAAATCAGAGATTCACAATGAGATCATAATTCATTCTCTATATATAAATGTTACAAGTACAAACAGCATGGAGAGTGCATTATTAAGAATGCAAAAGCAAGCAGAAAGAAGAGGGTGTTAACATTAAGGCTGGCATTGCAACCTAAATTCAGCTTCTCTTATGCTAGGCATTATGATGAAGTCTGTAACTGTAAGGACACACTTTTCCAGAAGACTTTTTTGTTAACTCAGTACACAAGATGGACAGTGCTCAGTTAATGACCAGCTGTTCACAATGTTGTTCTATCCTCAGTGTTTGACATGTGGCCCTGAGCTTTATTTTCAGACCCTGCTCAGAAGTCAGAATTATTAATTTCCTCATAGGCTTTTCTGTGCTGCTCATCGCTACTGTATCCAAGTGCTTTACAGGTTTTAAATTAATCTCCACAAAACCCCAGTGAGGGATGCGGTATTATCTCTGTTTTTCAGATGGGGAACTGACAGAGATTAAGGTCAGAAAAATTCCCCAAATTTGGATGCACATTTTAAGACATAAGATTGGATTTTTAGAACCCTTCAGATCCTATTGTATGTACTGAGTTCAGAAGGCTGCACTCTCTACTTCAGCTTCAGGTGTGCTTTGCTTGTGTCTGTGTATCTTCCCCAGTATCTCAAGTGTACAAACTTTACATGGCACTATGGATCATTAAGGGTACTTTGTGTAGTATCACACAGGAACCTTGAGCTTTCACTGGAAGAGGCAAAACTTCAGTGAATCACCTTCAGATGAGACAGTGGGGCCTGTTGAAAACTCTAATATATGTATAGTAAAATATATAATATATATTACTAATATATAGTAATATGTTTATTACTAATGACTTTCTTAATGCTTGTATGTAAATTGGGATTACAGAAACCATCTGAATTCACGTCTTGATCAGTATGATTGTTTGATTTTTGGGATGGAGAAAAATTAATTGGGAGTATTGAAATTTGTGGTCCAGTTAATTTGGGGAATGGATATTAGCTGAGAAACCATATTGCCTGAAAGATAGTATTATTTTTTCTGTAATAAATATTGAGGATCTTTCCAAATGCACTTTCTTTTATTTTCATAATGTATTCAGATATCTTTCCTCTATGAAGACATTCTGAGTACCTGAAGATTCATGAGCAAGTCTAGCAAAATCTGTTCCTCTGTTTAGGAAAACTTTAATTCGTGATTTTTATGTGTGTCATGGGTTCAGCAGTAGCAGTCATTTTTCTTCTTCTTAGTAGTTGGTGCAGCACTGTGGTTTTGACTTGTGGCCTGAGAGCAGCGCTGATAACACCAATGTTTTAGTTACTGCTTAGTACATTTTGGTCTGGCCAA
>JANRGW010053695.1:0-19360 GCA_024733675.1 Psilopsiagon aymara | reverse complement strand
AGGTTCTTAATGACTTCTTTGCCTCAGTCTTCACTGGCAAATGCTCTGACCACACCACCCAAGACTTGGAAGGCAGATGCACGGGCTGTGAGAATGAAGACCTTGGGCCCACTGTAGGAGAGGATCTGGTTTGAGACCTTCTTAGGAACCTGAACATACACAAGTCCATGGGACCTGATGAAATCCATACACAGGTCCTGAAAGGGATGGGTGAATGAAGTTGCTAAGCCACTGTCCATCATATTTGAAAAATCATGGCAGTCAGGTGAAGTCCCTGATGATTGGAAAAAGGGAAGGATAACCCCCAGTTTCAAAAAGAGGAAAACAGATGAGCCGGGGAACTACAGACCAGTCAGCTTCACCTCTGTGTCTGGCAAAATCTTGGAGCAGATTCTCTTGGAAGGCATGCTGAGGCACCTGAAAAACAACAAGGTGGTTGGTGACAGCCAGCATGGCATCACTAGGGGGAGATCCTGCCTGACCAATTTGGTGGCATTCTATGATGGGGCTACGAAACTGATGGACAGGAGCAGAGCAGTTGCTGTCTTCTACCTGGACTTGTGCAAAGTGTTCAACACTATCCTGCATGACAGTGCTGTCTCTAAATTGGAGAGATATCAATTTGATAGGTGGAGTACTCAGTGGATAAAGAATTGGCTGAATGGCCACATGCAAAGAGTTGTGGTCAATGGCTCAGTGTCCAGCTGGAGACCAGTAACGACTGGTGTCGCTCAGGGATAACTGTTGGGACCGGTCTTTTCCAATATCTTTGTTGGTGATATGGACAGTGGGATTGAGTGCGCCCTCAGCAAGTTTGCCGATGACACCAAGCTGGGTGGTCCGGTTGATATATTGGAGGGAAGGAATGCCATCCAGAGGGACCTTGACATGCTTGTGAGGTGGGGTGATGCCAACCTGATGAAGTTTAACCATGCCAAGTACAAGGTTCTACACCTGGGTTGGAACAATCCCAGGCACAGCTACAGGTTGGCAGGGAAGGGATTCAGAGTAGCCCTGCAGAGAAGGAGTTGGGGATGTTGGTAGATGAGAAACTTAACGTGAGCCAGCAGTGTTTCTTCACAGCCCAGAAAGCCAACTGTATCCTGGGCTGCATCAAAAGGAGCATGACCAGCAGGTCAGGGGAAGTCATCCTGCCCTTCTACTCTGCTGTCATGAGAGCTCACTTGGAGTATTGTATATAATTCTGGTGTCCTCAACATAAAAAGACACGCACCTGTTGGAACAAGTCCAGAGGAGTGCCATGAGGATAAGAGGACTGGAGCACCTCTCATATGAGCTGAGAAAGTTGGGGCTGTTCAGCCTGGAGATGAGAAGGCTGTGTGGAGACCTCATAACAGGCCTCCAGTATCTGAAGAGGGCCTTATAGGATCCTATAGGATGCTGGGGAGGACCTCTTCATTAGGGACTGTAGTGATAGGATAAGGGGTAACAGGTTAAACAGGGGAAGTTTAGATTAGATAAGGAGGAAGTTCTTTACCATGTGGGTGGTGAGCCATTGGAATGGGCTCTCGGAGGGAGTTGTGAATGCTCCATCCCTGGTGGTGGTCAAGGCCAGGTTGGATAGAGCCTTGGTTGACAGGGTTTAGTGTGAGGTGTCCCTGCCCATGGCAGGGGAGTTGGAACTTGATGACTTTAAGGTCCTTTCCATCCCTAACTGTGATTTTAAGACAAAGAAAAATGTGCGGTTCTTGAGAAACTGATGACCACTATTTAGGCTTGCGCGGATTACTCCTACATGAAATCAATTGGTGGTTTCAGTTTAGTTCAAAGTGGATGTGATTTATCTATGAAAAAAACCCCACAAGTAGAATACTTACTAGTAACTCTCAGGTCAAAAAGATCAAGGATTTAAACCACTACCTGACCAAGAGTTGACTGGCTCTTTGCACTGCTGTTCATTGCACTGCACCTATTCTGTTGATATGCTGAGACAAAAATGGATGATAAAAGTCTACATATCACCTCTTAGCACTGAAAATCTCTTCAGGTGAAACTACAGAAGGGTCAATTATATGAAAAGACAGTAATATCTAGGGGACAGATTGTTTCAGCAGCTGCAGCACTACATTATTAAACTATATGCAACAGAAAAAAAGCGCACTTTTTTACTCTTCAGATATTGCTAAATGCCAAGTGACAGCATGCTATAAACAAAACAAAAAAAAAAGAAAAAAAGAAAAAAGTGAGATAGAATCTCTCTTTAAAAGCAATAAAATTGCCCTTGCATTTTCTCTTCTTTCAGAGGCAGCATATTATATTGCAAGGACAATCCTCTGCACCTCAGAAGGGGGCTTTAGTCTGGTGGGAAGACTCTTAGTCATACAAAGCTGCATTTTACTAAAATCCAAAAGGTAGATGTGATTCAGCTTTCAAATTGGCACTATGACTCAATGTACTAATTTTTTCCCAATTTTATGCTTTGATTCAAAACCTTTGAATTGTATAAGCTCAAAACCGTGCTGAGAATAAATATACACTGAGACTTTCTGGTAATGATTTGCACAGGTAGCAGGGCAATTCTCTGTTTTGAAATGAACAAGATATGAAGAGAGAAGCAACCTCAGTTTGAGGAAGAGTGGTACAGTTAATTATTGATGCCATTCAAAGAAAGTAAGTGTAAACTTATGACAATAATCAGAAGAAAATCAGTGAGTTTACTGTGATCAGTTTAATTTTTTTACCATAAAGAATAGTGACAAAGTATTACTAATGAAGACCATCAGGATATCAAAGAAACAAAGCAATGCTTGAAAGAAACTTTAGAAGTAACCCTGATTACAATGCCTAGGATATGATTGATGGAGCCCAGTTAGTAACTTTTCCCTTCACAAAATGAAAAAAAAAAAAAATTGTCAAGATTTACATAAAGAACCTACATTGTTGCAGACATTCCTATTCAGTTATTCATATATCTTTTTTCTAGTCTAATCTTATTTTTATTTCTGCCTGAATGTCACAAATCTTATCCCAGTTCTTACACTGATGTTAATATTATGAGACCAAGGGGTTGTTGAGAGGTTTAACCCATTACATATTTAATAATACAATTAACACAGCTGCCTGCCTCATCTGTGAAAGGCTGATTAGAATCATAGAATTATAGAATGTTTTGAGTTGGAAGACACCTGGAAGATCGTCTGGTTCCAACCCCCCTGCCACAGGCAGGGACACCTTCCACTAGACCAGGTTGCTCAAAGCCTCATCCTACCTGGCCTTGAACACTTCCAGGGATGGGGCATCCACAGATTGTTGAGGCCACCTCTTCCTACTGCCTGACCAACCTCGTAGTAAAGAATGTCTTACTATTAACTAACCTAAACCTACCCTCTTTCAGTTTAAAACCATTCCACCTTGTCTTATCCCTACACACCCTAATAAAAAGTCCCTCTCTAGTTTTATTGTAGGCCCCATTTAGGTACTGGAAGACTGCTATAAGGTCTCCCTTGAGCCTCCTCTTCTGTAAGCTGAACAGCCTCAACTTTCTCATCCTATCTTCATATGGGAGGTGCTCCAGCTCTCTAATCATTTTTGTGCCACTCCTCTGGACTTGTTCCAACAGATTCATGTCCTTCTTATGTTGGGGTCCCCACAGCTGAATGCTGTACTCCAGGTGGGGTCTAACAAGAGTGGAGCAGAGGGAAAGAATCACCTCTCTTGACCTGCTGGTCATGCTTCTGATGTAGCCCAGGTTACTGCTCAAGTCCTGGACTGCAAATGCACATTGCTGGGTCATGCTGAGATTCTTGTCAACAAACACAGCCAACTCCTTCTCAGGGCTGCTCTCAACATATTCCCCACCCAGCCTGGATTTTTGCTTGGGATTTCTCCAGCACAGGTGCAGGACTTTGCACTTGGCCTTGAGAAACTTCATGAGGTGCACATGAGTACACCTCATACTCTGTGAAGGATAGCATCCTTTCCCTCCAGTATTTTGATTGCACCACACAGTGGTGGAGCTTTGTCAGCAAACTTGCTGAAGGTACATTTTATCTCATTTATTGTGTCACTGACAAAGATACTGAACTATGCCACTCCCAATACCAACCCCTTAGGGACACCATTCATCACTCACTGGATTCCACTTGGACGTTAAGTTGTTGACCATAACTCCTTGAGTGTGACTATCCAGCCAAGTCCTTATCCACCAAGTGGTCCATCTGTGAAGTCAGTGTCTCTCCAATTAAGAGACAAGGATGTTGTGCAGGACAGTATGAAAAGGTTTGCACAAGTCCAGGTAGATGACATCACTTTTTCTTCCCTTACACAACAAGCTGTAACTCTGTTGTGGAAAGCCACCAGATGTGTCAGGCATGATTTGCCCTTAGTGAATTCATGCTGGCTGTCACAAATCACTCCCTTGTTTTCCACGTGCTTTAGCATAGTTTCCAGGAGGATCTACTCAAAGACCTAGCCAGGCACAGAGGTGAGACTGGCTGGCCTGCAGTTCCCCAGGTTTTTCTTTTTTTCTCTAAGATGTCATACCTTAAGATATTCCCTAAGCTATTCATACCCTAAGATATCTTTATGGATCTGTATTGACCCCATTGTCATCTATTATCTTCATATTAAGAAAAGAAGTGACACCTTCCCTGTTGTGCTTCTAATAGGTGAACAAACATGACTGTTTTTTAAAAATAAACAATATAGTCTTCAATCTCTACAATTTTTTAGTTCTACAAAAGCCAAGCCTGAAGGGAAAAAAAGAAGTCAACAAAACAATGCTGTCTTTGCAGTAATTTGGATAGCAAACATATCCCACTCATGTTAATGAATAAGATAAAAAAGGCATTTTTCTACAAGAGTATGTCAAACTAAACTCAAAGGTATGAAATCTTGGCTCCTCCACTAATCCTGACATTGTCAGCACTTGATTTGTATCAGTGAGTGTTACTACATAATGTAATTAGTAATGGTAATATTACCACAAATAATATAAACAGCCCTGCTCTACTGCCTTTAGATTATTTTTGTAAGCATGTTAATAACATACCATCAAACATCAATACAAGTCCTTGACAGCTTCTTGAAAAAAGATTATGTATGTCTAAGCAATTTTTTCATACACAGGTTTTCTTTAGAAAACATGTTGTCACTATTCCATTAGCTCAAAGGGTGTGTGTGCATAAAAGAATCTTTGCTAAAGAAGTCTGACTGCTAGCCAGGAAAGCATATGTTCAGTATTCTGTATTTACTGCTGGCTGGGCTAGGGTTGTAGGTACCACAGCATCAAATGAATTTTTTCCTTTAAAAGATTTCTAACAGTGAAGTGAATGCTTTTTATTTTCAAAGGAGGAACCTTCTGAATGGCACAAAACCTTACTTTGACAGCATTTCAACAGGGACTGTTGGAATGAAAACAGAGCAGATTAACAAACATATAGGGCAGATATCATAGGTGTGATCCAAAGTCTCTGAAGTCTACCAGTAATTAAAAAGAGAACACATACCCCCAAAACACCCATGTAAACCAAATCCAAAATGAAATTAATGTATTTTTTCTGCATATCCTATCATAATTTGGAGGTACCCAACTTCCTACATCAAATGCTGCATTTTTGGTTAAGGTAGAAACACAGTTTGTAACTTAATTTTCCAATTTGCATTATACTAATCTTCCCTCTGGAAATGCCACTCCTTTTCATATAGATGGAGTTCAGTGTAAGTGTTCGAACTTCAGTGTCTGTCATTTTCTGCGGAGAAGTTCAGCAAGAGGAATCTTATCATCACTTTTCAAAGATATTTTCCATACCACCTGTCAGTTGGCTGATTTGTTTCACTTTCCATTTTGCATGGAACTGTTAGCTTAATAAGACACTAGGTATCCTTAACACTATGATATGGAATAATAGAATAGTTGGGGATGGAATGGACCTTAAGATCATCTAGTTCCTACAGCCCTGCCATGGGCAGGGATGCCTCCCTCTAGACCATGTTGAATACGCATGAGGTTAGATAAATGTCTGTTTCATCAGATTAAATTACATAGAGATGGAAACCAGACATTTTTCTAATCTTCTGTTTTAGAAACAGTGGAACCATTTAAACTCGGTGTTCTTGAAATGTTTTTATGTCTACAGGCAATATTTTTCATAGAATATTTCAGTCCAAATTTTTACTGTGTGGTTACTGCAAGCAAGGATATAATGAAAGTGTGGATTTGAGGTTTCTTGGGAGGCAGTGTTGGATAGTTGTTGTAGTGGTGGGTTCTGTGATTTTCTTTGAAAGCACACACAACCTTAGCTATGGCTATTATTAATGGAAGTTTACATTCATGGGTGTACTCCACACAGTTTCTCTGAAGGAAATTTCATGCTACATGACTGTATTAAGTATTTTATATGTTCTCACTTATCAATACCTCAAGTCATAATCTTGAGAAACAAAACTCACAACTTCTGAGTTTTAAATTTTATGTCTTGCTTGGTAATCCAAGGGAATGGAAAAGAAGGGTGAGCCATCCTAAGCAGAATCCTTTCTCAGACCCTTAAATCACATTCTGTTACTCTTGCATAGATGGATCAATCATCTCTTTCCACTTTGGGGGCTGAGTTGAAATTTTACTGGTGTTTTTCCAGTTTTGATTTCATTTAACATTTTTACATTTTAAATGGCTGATGCTTAACAGTTAGTAATACTATAATAAAATGGGCAACAATTTTAACCCTTGAATTCAGGGCCATCATTAAGTCAGCCCTCCTATAGTGAACTATTCCACTTAGAAAGGAGAAAAAATTCCTTCGAGATCCCCACTAAGGATTCCTTAGACTGTGAAAATCAGAGATCTATTACATCTTTCATTTCTATGCTATGGAAATATCACATGAAAATACAGTGACTCAATGTATGAGTGTTCCTTTCCTTTCCTTTGCTTAAGACAATTATGTAGAACTAGGACTGACCAGGATGATACTATTCTGTGACTCAGTTTCAATTTAATCAGCCAAGATGAGCCTCTTCATTACTCTTAAGCTACTGACAAAATGTAAAAATCATTCACTCGATTAGTCTATTATATTAACAACTTGAAAAAAATACCAGTTGTGCAAATTTTATATTACATTGACATTTAGTGTCCTATTGCAAATCCAATATTCCCTGATGTGATAGAGAATATTCTGATGTATTATAGCAGCTGATAACACAGCAACATATTCAAAGCTTTTATTAACTCTGAAATCCAGCATAACTTTTTTAATTATTTTCATAAAATTCAATATTTTCTTAAGAAAATATTAGCACTCCAGTGAAATTAGAATCCATTTTACCATGATAATCACTTCTGTCAGATTTTGAAAAGGTAGATGGCAGTTAGTGTTATGACACAGCTCTTATGTTTCCTTGCACATAATCTTCTGAGTTCTGAATTTAGGACAATAAAGCAGTTTTTTAAATTCTTAACTTAAAATACAAACATGCTAAAAGAAAATAATTTGATGAGGACTGAAAGAAACTGTGAAAATCATGTTAGACATTAAAGACAGGGAAGAGAAATGTATAGATTAACTTTTTTAATTGCATAAATTTCACCTAGCATGTTTTACTAAAAAGCCTTTGCTGCAGTTATTCCAATTAATTATATGGAAAATTCAACTAATTGTTTTACTCCCAAAAAATTCTAATCAACAAGTGTATAAGTTTTTTTTTCTCCACATAGCTTTTCTCTGAAGTGTTATAAGAAGCAGATCAACCTCTGTTTTCTCTCTTTTATATATATATATATTACTTATTCATCTGCACTTGGATAAGTACGAGGAAGAAATAAAATTCCTGCCCTCCAATATGTTGGTGACTGGTGGAAAGCCTCAGTAGTTGAAAGCAAGACTCCACAATTTGAGCCAGTGATCCACATTAAAATGTCTGATTCTTTAAAAATCCTCTGTGAAGTTCGGGTACAAAAGATTACGACCTTCTTCTCACTTTTAAAATTTTCTAGTGTAGTTTTCAAGCCAACATCACTTACTTACTGTTTAAGCATTAAATTACATAATCTATAGTAAGTACCATGATCCTAATTACAACAGAGTCAGTCAAGCTTTTTCAGAATTGTAGAAATTAGGAGAACTGTCTAGCTTCAAGATTCAGGCATGTGCAACGTAACTGGGTGCCATGACTAACACAACCCCATCTCATCATGTTTCTCCATCAGTATCCCCAACTAGAAGGAAAACAAAATATAAGAAAATTAAAAACAAATAAACAAAACCATCCCCACAATAGCTATAAATATTTGAATGTTCCACATAACAGGTAGTGGGTTGGATCAGATAACCTCCAAAGGCACAGCCATACTGGTTCATGTCAAGGACCTGCCTGGCTTGGCATCTTGTCTCCAACCATCTTGGCAACTCTTGTGAAATTGGGTACAAACTCAAGAACACTCAGATATCTGGATCTACAGCAGATTTATTCCTTCACAGGTCTGAAATAAATGTGTGACTTCTTGTGTGCATACATTATGCAGTAATAATTATTATTCTATAGAAGAAAAAAAAAAAAAAAAAAACACTCAAAAAAACCAGACAGTTCTTTGTTTCAGAAAACAGACCCAAACCCAAAATTTACAACAAACAATTCATGCTGTCACTATGAAAATCAAGAGATAAGCATGCCTCAGGCTTTCTCCCAGCTTCTGGTTATTTGAAAATCAGCCTTACAGATATTTAGAAACCCACAACTTTTCTCAGTATTTCATGCTTATGCAGGATAATTTCTTCAACAACTGATAAAAGTGATCATATGAGTAGAAAGAAATCAGCTAAAGCTGAATTGGTTTATACGGGAAACTGAGGTTCAAGGGTATGCATTTTTTGTCTGTTTCTAGTTCTGTCTTTAATAATGGCTACTACTTAGTGACTCAAACTGCACGTTTCACTCTTTAGTATTAATCTTTAAGCTTTTAGTAACAAAAAAACCAAACGTATAATGATTTAAGAAGTACAGTTGATATTTAGTATTCTGTTATACAGTGATAATGTCACTATTACAGAGCTCAACAGGTAGATGCTACAGAATGTCCTTAGCTTGAAACACTACATTTGCCACTGTGTCTTCCATGACAATCAGGCTCGTCTGAAAGCAAACTGTACCACCAGAAGGTATCAAGAGTACGAGAAAGAATTTCCATTCTTCCTTCTGTTCGCTTCACCAGAAAAATTGAGCTTCAGCATTTTCAGAACATAAAGCAAAATCTTAGTTTTCTCTGGCAAATTCCTACACACCAGTGAATCAAGAATTGAATTAGCATATTTTGATAAATAGAAAGAAAACGAAGCCTAACTGCTTAACTAACTCATTCTAATAGAAATCTTCAGCTAACAAGAAGATTGAAAACACAAGTAACAAGTGGCACATAACAACAGAATTAAGTGGTTGCCATTTGCTAAACTCCAGAGTTTAGCAAACACTCGCAAATTCCATCCAAAGCTTTCTAAGGAAGTTTTTCATTCTGTAAACTTGCATTGATATTTGTGTGATCTCAGCTCATACTGCCACCAGAAAGTCCTCAGTTTCTTCTCTTTTGCCAGGAATATCCTTTGCTATGTCAATACGTAAACCAAGTAGCTCACCAGTTATGTCAGTCCTTTGAACTGACTAAAAACTTGACCTGCCTCCCCAAATTATTATTTTTTCCCAGAACAGCTGAACAATCACTAGTGCTGAAACAAGAGAGGTGGCAGGAACAGACAGCCAGTGGAGCCAGGCAAAAGAACATGACTTGCTTTTTTGGCAGTAATGTGGTCAAAACTGATGTCAAGAGATCAAAGAGAAAACTAGAATATTATATGACAGGACCTGTATCTCATTTCATATTCTTCTCTTGACCTGGAAGAGCACGAGATGAACATGAATTCCCATTAGAACTAGATTTATTATACACCCAGATAACACCAGTACTTTTTCACTATCTGGAATAATTATCTGATGATTTGCAGTATTGGAAGCTAGGCTATCATTCCACAAGGGATCTTGACTTTTTAAAACTTTGGAAAACAAAATCTTTGAAAGAGCAAGTCGCCCCAGAACCAGAGGATTTGGTCAGGAGCACCTGCCAAGGAACTCACTTTGCTGTTCCTTTGGGAGCTATTAAGAGTAAAAGTTCATCACACATCTCCCACAATAAAGACCATAAAATGTACCTATATTGCATTTAAAGAAAAGAACCAAAACAAAGTGCTCATAGTAAACTATAACTGCTCGCTCTTCAGGTCTACCAGATGACTTATAATTTGACATTAATGGGAGAAAAATCACAAAGAATTAAAATGAAAATATGTCTCTATGAAAGCAATAAATAAGCCTTTTAACACTAATCCTGATTCAAGCAAAACATGGCAAAGAACCTTCAAGAACAAAAGGTCATTATTTTTCTTTTCAGTGGTGCACCCCTGATGATTATTGGAAGCGTTCTAGAAAATTTACCTAACTGAAACACCACAGATTTAAACTTGCCTTGAATATTTACTGAACAGGATCAGTAACCACTTCTTCGAGTAAGTGCTTGGAGTTGGAAGCTTACTATAGTCTTTCTTTACAGAAAGAGAAATTTGCATCAAAATGATCCTACAGCTGAACTTATGGGGTATGTACATTTCTATAAGTCTTACAAAACTTCAAATTGCACCTGAAAACAACTGTCAAAACTTCTGATTTAGACATTTATTTTAAATATTTTTTTTATTAAAAAGTCAACTTTTACAACAGTAGGTATTATTTACCTGAAGACGCAAAACGTGAAACTTCCATATGTGTTTCAATCTCATTTTTAGTCTTTCTCCCTAATTCAGTGTCAGCCTTATTACCTACACAGTTATTAAACATTTGTTTGACAAACACTGAACATACCCTAGAAACATTAATGTATAGTCAAATAGTAAATGTACAAAAAAAAAAAAAAAAAAAAACCAAACATTTAAAGAATGCTTTCACATTTCTAGAGATCCTCACAGATGTTCTGGCTCAACTAAAATAGGCTTTGGCTTTTCCAAAAGTGGTGTGAAAATATCTTGTCAAAGGTACATCCTCAGAACAGGGATTAGAAGTGGGGAGTCAGAACATGAGCAGCAGCCTGTGAAGTTAAATTCATAACTTACAGTCCCGTAAATCAGTAGTTATGCCTAAACACTGTATAAACTATGTATACATTTGTATACATAGTGACTTTCCAACCACTGTAAAAGGCAATGTGGTTTCAAATACAGACCCTATTTTATTTTGAAATCCTACATTCTGCTATCTTAAGACATTTCACAGTGTCAAGGCCATTAAGCATTCACTTCTTACTGAAGTTTTTTATTTTTTTACTGTGTGATATTCTGAGCTAAATTAAATTCCACCATTCGATAAACTACACTAATCTAATCTTACAGCTTCTGCTGTACAAATGGCCGATTCCCTTGTTCTGATCCCTTCTCTTACTGAAACAGGACCGGTAATCTCCATCACACACTGAAACGAGCCTCAAAGGAGAAAGTATTTTCTTTGGGAGTTCTAGGGAGACTGACACCACTGTTAGACTAACTAAGCCCTCAGATATTCAATATCTTTCAAGTCGGTGAATTTAAAAAGAGTTCCTTGTAGCACAGGGTTCACTATTTGATATTTTGCACTAGAATGTTTGCCAACTCTCCTTTCAGCCCCATTGATTACTAGGGTAAAAACATTTGCATGGTATATTTTCATTTTTCTGAAATGAGAAGATTATTTCTCAGAGCCTCACAACCTTTCTACAATGATATGGCAGGAAAGTCTGGCATTCCTTCCAATTAAAATGCTGTAGTTTTCAAACTGTGTGAGAAATTTGATAATGTAGACAGCACATGTAAAGCCTGTGGCTTGCAAATGACTGAGAACTTGCAATCCATCATCTAAAACAAAACCCATAAGAACTGTCCTAGCATGAAAGATAGCTTTCCCAGAACTATTACCACTGGCATTCTGCACCATTTCACACTGCTACACTGAGAATATATGAAAGTATTCCTGAACTGTTCAGAGAATACAAATGCATTTGGTCTTTGATTAATTGCATTAAAACCACAAATGTGAAACCTCCACACAGAGAAGTGGGTGAATAGGACACTTTTTTTTCCTCTTTTATTTTTGTCTTGTTATAAAAATGTCACAGTTTTCACTTTTAGGAATGATGCCAGCAATGCTAAAAGACACTGAAAATGTCCAAGTGTTGGCCAGAATGAAAGTTTTGCCATGACTGCCAAGGGTTCCTACAAATAATATTGGGGGTAGAGGGAGTGGTGAAGAAAGGATAAATTTATGACATTTTCAGGGTGATTTTTTATTTATATTACTATGCAGTATATTTATTCTAATAGTTTTGGGTTCTAACTTTTCTCATGCCCCCCTTATATGAATTCTGGTTTTGTCCCAGTGAAATGAACCAACTTCTCAGGTTTCTTTTTGTATTATGCTCTGTCTCTTCAGACATCTAGGAAATCTGCTTATAGACCTCATAACAGCCTTTCAGTATCTGGAGGGGGCCTATAGGGATGCTGGGGAGGGACTCTTCATTAGGGACTGTAGTGACAGAACAAGGGGTAATGGGTCAAAACTTAAACAGGGAAAGTTTAGATTGTATATAATGAGGAAGTTCTTTAGTGTAAGGGTGGTGTGGCACTGCAATGGGTTGCCTGGGGAAGTTGTGAATGTTCCATCTGTGGCGGTGTTCAAGGCCAGGTTGGACAGAGCCTTGGGTGACATGGTTTAGTGTGAGATGTTCCTGGCCATGGCAAGGGGGTTGGAGCTACCATAGATGGGGTGGTGAAAGTCCTGGTGGTAAAAGGATCTTTATTCCATGTAACTATAAATGAAGTACTAGTCTGTACTTCAACAGAAATGTAAGAGGAGTTAAAAAGCAACCAAGGTTTGACAGTGTTTACAAAATTCCTCATTGCGAACTGTAACAAACTTTGCAAAGCATTTGATGAGACAATTTACTATAAATATCAACTGTGTTAACTGAATTTTACATATGAAATGCGATACTTGGTAATCTACACTTTAGGCACCGTCACTGAAAGGTTCAAATTTCAGATGTGAATGTGTCTTAAATCAGATTTTTCTGAGAAATTCTCAGAATTAGAAGTGTACTTTTTAAAATGTACTGCCATACGTTTGCATATCTATGAGGCAAAAGATGTAATTTGTAGCATGTGTCGTAGCAAATTATTAATTGTAATAGAGTAGGGGAAAGAGTATGCTGCAGACTGCTTCAGACTAACCAACTCTGCCTGTCATTTGACTGACTTTAAAAATAAGAAAAAAGTGGAAGAATATAAACACTGAATTTTAGAAAATATATAAGGTTTGAGAACAATGACCTAACAATCTGAGCTATTTGATTAACAGTGTTTGGGTTACTGCAGAATCTCAAGTTCCCAGCCTAGGTTGAAGTTCCAGTGCTACAAGCAGGGTGACTAAAGACAACAGCCTTTGAGTGGAAGGGGGAAAGAAAGAAAGACAAAATAGTATAATAGAAGGGACCCTACACATGAAAAAAATCACATGAATGACATTATTTTTCATATAGTGCTCTGTAGTAGAGTTCCTTGAATCCAGAACATTAGTTCCAATAGCATTCAAGAGAACAGTTTTATTGTGAAAAAGAATTGCTAAGAACAATTTATTTCAATACAGAAAAGATCAGTTTTATCAAATTCAAAAGAAGGGGAAGCTATGACATAATTAACAGCAAGAAATGATGTATACTCATGCTAAAAAAATCCTAATAAAAGCTTATGGACAATATTGACAAGTTGGATGCATCCAAATACAGAAGACCTGACAGGATTCTTCTGAGATCGCTGTAAGACCTGGCTGATGTGACTGTAGTCTATTGTCAATAACTTGCATGGCAATTAAAATGAGGTCCCTGATGGCTGTAAAAATGCTATCATTACATTCACCCAAGACAAGGAAAAATGACTCACTATTGGAAAATCCATGTTGCACATTCCTGATCACTTTCTTTTCCTCATATGCTTGAAAAAGGATTCGAAGGAGACATATCTCATGACGTGTCTATAGCCAGGGACCTAGCTGAAGCTCATATCATTATTCTCTGGGTCATTTTTCCTTGTCTTGGGTGAATGTAATGATAGCATTTTACAGCCATCAGGGACCTCATTTTAATTGCCATGCAAGTTATTGACAATAGACTACAGTCACATCAGCCAGCTCTTACAGCGATCTCAGAAGAATCCTGTCAGGTCTTCTGTATTTGGATGCATCCAACTTGTCAATATTGTCCATAAGCTTTTATTAGGATTTTTTTTAGCATGAGTATACATCATTTCTTTAGTAAGCCTGTAGATTTAGCATCCCACACTTTCTTCAAATGAAAGCTGAAGATGCATGGCCTAGAAAAATGGCTTGTTAGGTGGGACAAAAGTTGGTTGCATTGCCATGAAACAAAAGGCAGGACATCTGGCTAACAGCTGGTCACAAGCAAATTAGCCTAGTGCTGGCTATCTGTTCCCATATTTTTCAAAAACTTTATTTACAGACCGGACTATAACACAGACTACACCCTCAACAAGTTTGAAGATGGCAGTAATGTTGGGCAAGTGTTTGACATGAAAAATGGAAGAGACTTGATCCAGAAGAACCTGGATAAAATTGAGGACTGGACCAACAGAAAACTTATGAGTCTCAACAAAGGAAAATGCAAAGCTCTAAGAAATAACCCCATTCAGGCTGGAAAGTTTTTGGATGGATAACAGCCCTGCTAAAAAGGATCTGAATTTTGTGGCTGATGTCAGGTGGAATGTGCATCTTGTAGTAAATAAGGCAAACTGCCTACATTAGGAGCACTGTAGCTGCAAGTTACTATCCTCTTTTTCTCAGTATTGTTGAGATTGCATCAGTAGGGATGTCGAAAAACTCAAGAGATTGCAATAGGTCATGTCAAGACTCATGTATTTTATTATTATTATTACATTTTTGCATTTTTATCACTACAGTTTTTTAAAAGGTATTATTCTGAAAGGATAAAAACAGGTAATAGCAATTCAGTCACTGCTGTATGACAGGCAGATGCTAACCATATTTTAAGTCATGTTTGAGGGCCAATAAAAGTGCTTGTTGTGTCTGTATGGCATCTCTCAACATCTGTCAGCATCTTACACTACTATTTTAGATACTCCAGGATATGGATGTATAAGGATAGATAGATAGATTATAGATAGCTAGGTAGCTATTTATCTAGATAGATAGATAGATAGTTAAACTGAAAATATCACATAACCATACTGACAGGAGGCTTGTAGTTCATATACTGTAATTTGCATCTCAGTGTTTTTCTGGGGGAAAGGGGGTATTAAAGGCAGGGTGGTATAGAAGGGGAGCGGAATTATTAATAAATCAGTGAAGCCTGATAACAGCTGTCTTATGACTTATGACCTAAATATAGTTATTTTAATCTAAAGATTAGTTTCACACAGAGAGAGCTAGAGAAGCCAAGATTTCCTAAATTTTCAGGTAAAATATGGATGGTTGACAGCCTCTGAGATGGTGATTTGATGTGCCACCATCTATTGTACTTTGTTTGCATAGCTTCATCTTTCCTTTCCACAACTCAAAGTGCTTCATTGGCAGTGAACAACAGCAGCACTTGGAGAGTGGCAAAAGAGTTTTGTATGTTTAATGCTGCATTATTCCATGAAACAATACTTCCTTATTGATCATCAAATGACACTGATGAGAATAGCAATGAGCAGGACAAATTAGAAATTATATTTGCGAGGTAGCTTTGTATATTTAAAAATGGCATATGGATGATTGTATCAATACAAAGCAATAAAAACAGGAGAAACTGAAATTGTCCTCAAAAATCTAACTCTAGTAATTTTTTTTAAATATATACTTATTAGAATGTTAACATCTGTAACATAGGAAGAAAAAAAAAAAAAGTTGCTGCTAAGAAAAAGAAGGAAATATGATATAATCATGAGAAATTCATTCAACTGCAGATATGTTTAGATGCCTTGCTTTGAAGGCATCAAAACCCAATTCTTTGTAAATAAAACCAAACAAGTTCTGAGACAAAAGGCACAGCAGAAACATGTGGAAATTGAAAAGATTCTTTGGATTGCACAACACCAGGAGGTGTAAAATCCATGATGGGCATGAGTTGATTTCCTGTGGAGTTTTGGCATACGGGAACAGAATTCTTCCACTGTGCTCACTTGAAGAACTGAAACTGGGACAACTAGCACAGCTGCCTATAAAAAGCTTTTGCTCTCTGAAAGTCACACAGAAAAGCATCACTTATGACAGCAATAGACTTGGAATATTTGTATGAATTGTGAAACTACTGAACTGTCACATAAGGCTGTCATGCACCAGATTTAATTTGCCTTTTGAAAATTACAGAAATAACAGAAAGGAGAAATGAATGCTGGGCCAGTATATTAATAAAGCAACAAGAGCGAAGTAAGAACAGACAAGTTTAGGAGCAGGTTGAATGAATGACAAAGATCAGGCTAGCCTAAAGGAGACTTAGGATTTTCACATCTTAGAATGTGAAAATATTTTCTCATATAGATTATTTTTTTAATAGTCTTTAACCAAATAATTGGTTTCAGTTTCTTAAGAATTTTCTCATTAAGATATTATTTATTTTGTCATTTGTTTTCTATATTACTAATTGCAGTTTTATATATGTCGAGTTCAACACATGATGGTGAACACAGGAGACTTCATCTATTTTTCAAATGAAAAGCATTCCAGTAAAATCAAAGGATGCATGTAATAAAGACCTTACCGGGCTCTGAAAAAAGACTGACAAAAAAAATTATTTGATAGAGGTGCATAATTTTTCCTTTTGCCCTGCCCACTGTCTCAGTCGAAGCACATTCCATTTGCCTGAAACTTTCACTTACTTTTTCAAAAAGTTTTCTTGTCTTGGGCTCTGCTGGAAGAAATTTTTCCTTGTTGATGCTTCGAAGATTAGGAAAATGACACAGCTCAGGTAAGTATTAGTATGCCACAGGTGAAAGGAAAACACAAAACATTCTTATGAAAGAAAAAGTCCTTTAAATTCTGCTGCTTCATCTTTTGAGGTACTTTGTCCATAAAGCTGAAATTAAAAGGATAGAATGAATTGCAGGACACCATTCCCTTGTTTCCCCCTCCAGGACATGACAAACTGTCAGTGGTGTTCTTAACTGATATTTATCAACTCTGCCCCTAATAAACCTCCAGTGATGACAAGTCTTCTGTCTCTCCAGATAATCTATTTTCAGATTATGATATTTCACTACTATTATAGGAATAATGTTTTAACCTGAGAATTCAATGCTGCAGTTTAAGCTGATTACTTCTTGTATCCATCCTGGACACAGAGTACAAATTATTCCTTCCCTATTTACGCTAGCCTTTTACATGCTGGACTTTCTGCATAGAGACAAATGTGATGCAGCCACATGGGGCCTGATACGAAGTCTGATAATCTCGTTGAACAGATACTGCTCTAATCATTATTTGTTGTGATAGCTGTCCCATAATTTCTGTATTTTCCCACTAGGAAAGGAAGAAAGAGAAAAACCTTTATTGTTATCTTTACTTATATGAAACAACTCAGACACCACAATGGTGAAAACCATATTAGAAGGTAGATAGGTTCCCTACTTTCATTCAAGAATAATTTGCCCACTTGTAATACTTGTAATGGCAGCTGGTATTTCCTGAAGCTTTTGCAAAACAACCTGTACAAATGTCCCCTACATCAGGCTTTGCAATATGCACAGGATGAGCTGTACCTACAAAATTTAGTATATATTATATTATATTATATTATATTATATTATATACAAAAGTCTCCAACAAAATTAATAATAAATATGTTATTTAAATAAAAATATTAATATTCTGTTTGGGCTCTTTTTTCCATTAACAATGCAACTTCTTTACTTTTGATTGTAAGAAATTATTACATTAATATAGTGTAGGTATCATCTTCTGACGCCATTCTAGCCTGTCCTAGCCATATTTCCTGGCCTAATGTAAAATAGTTTTTCTCAAAATACAAGGTGTTTTCTAAGCAAAATGCAAGTGTACCTACTAATTTTTCCAGTTGTCACTGCTTATCAGTCCTTACTCGCTCACAGGCAAGCAGGTTTTATTTTGTTATTTTTTTTTAACAGTAAAAATCGGTACCAGAAATACCAGATAGAGGAGAGGATTAATTTCCTTATAAAGGATGAGAACAAGAAAAAGGAGACGCTGTACACACTTGTTACAAACTTCTTTAAGATCTTGAAGCATTATCCTTACTTAATTTCTGAATGACTACATGACCAATGAGTTCTCTCTGTAATTATCATGCCTACCTATTTCTTGACCCCTAGATTCTTTTACTACAAGCTTCAGAGCAAGTTTATACAGCCTAGTGGAGGAATTTTTCAGGTTTTGCTCAGTCAGATCAGGATATTGGAGATGACAACTTTAGCAGTCAACATATCTGTGAGTGTGGTCTTCTTCCCCAGCAGACCACTCAGTCTTAACTACCAGCCATAACTTAAAGAACATATTTGTTTAAAAACATATTTCCAATGATGAACTGTACTATAGCACTATGTAAGAACAGAATTTATTATTAATACAATTAGGATTTCCCTCAGCTACTCTAGAGTCTTCACTTCTGAAACTAATTAGCCTCTAACGAGCCCCAGGGTTGTTACGCCTTAAGAGTTCCCAAATATGCGCCTTTCTTTCTCTCTCTTGTCATCAAAAATGCTACTGCAGTTAGAATACTGCCCAGAAAGACCAGCCCTTTTCCAGACTAAACAAAAATGATCATCTGCTCCATCTGTTTCACAGTTTTATGTTCCTTTTTTCTCTGTTGTTGATTACTGGGTTATCACCTAGTAATCCAGAGGATTAGGTTTTCTCCTGGTCCTTATGCTCAGGAACATTTAATTAAAAAATTCATTGTATACTCCAGTATACTTTTTGTTTGGCCCTTTAACCATCACAGCCAGCTGAAATAGGTAAAATTATATTGACTATATTTTTAGAAATATCAAATCTACAACCTTTATTTTTTTAGATTTATACCTTTTATTTCTTTATCAGTATTCTATAAAGTCCAAATATCTGGGAATGAGGTCTTCAACTGAAAAATATACCACTGTGTCATGGGTTCAGCAGTAGCAGTCATTTTTCTCCTTCTTGGTAGCTGGTGCAGGTTTTGACTTGTGGCCTGGGAACAGCACTGATAACACCAATGTTTTAGTTATGGCTTAGTGATGTTTGGTCTGGACAAGGACTTTCTGAGTCTCATGCTCTGCCAGGGAGGAGGGGAAGCCGGGAGGAAGCAGAGACA
>JANRGW010053693.1:0-10993 GCA_024733675.1 Psilopsiagon aymara | reverse complement strand
ATTCTTTCGATTCTCCTTCCCATCCCTCCAGGAGCAGAGGGAAGAAAAAAGGGGGAAGTGAGTGAACAAACTGTGTGACTGATTTATGGCTTAAACCACGACACACATCCACCATATATAGTAAGGCTATATAAGCTCGAACTATTATCTGCGGAATATTTCACATTCACAGAACTTGTATTGAATCCAGTTGAGACTTAGAAAGGCAAATCTTGGGTATAATTTTTGGGCACATAATGAGGCAGAAGGGAGTAGCTCCAACTTTTTCTCTAAAAAAGGTCTGAGCTTAGAAGTACACCTTCATTAAAAATGTGATGGTCCACTTGAAGGCTACAGAAAACAAACACACTAGCATTCCAATATGTGCATCCTATCTTGTCTGAGAAAAGTAGAAATGTCAATAAAATGTGAAAATGAGTTTCCACACCTGACACTCCTTGATACATTGCATGCAAAAAAATAGGAAAGGTCTTTCTCAAACAAGAACAGAGGACTGCAACATTCTGAAATGCAACACTCCGGACTTGATCGATGTCAGAGTGATCAAAGTCAATCTATCCTCAGTGATCAAATGAGTTAACAATAAAATGTAACTACTTAAATGACGTGTGGATAGAGTAGCAGTTCTGGCTAACATAGTATATATATATATATATATATATAAAATAACCAATCCAGGCCAAAAGTTGTCTTCTTTTTTACAGAGGGGTCAAGTAGATTCTACTCAAGAATGATCAGAACTAACCCCTAGAATTTCTGTAGGCCAACAACAAGAGATTCAAATTTTAGTACTGAAAATACGAGGAGTTCCTCATAGGAGGAATTATTTATCATAAAGCTGTGCTTGGAGTTCTCAGCAACATAACTTGATTTTGGAAATAATTTTTATTAATTGCAAAGGGATTTTAAAATTGCATTTTCTATTTATAAATAAATAGACTTCCAAAAAGCAAAAATGTCTCTTGTCATGAGATATCAGCAAAAATATATATACTTTGTACTTTTTTTCCCTGTTTTAAAACAAGAGGTCTGCAACATGATTCAGAATTAGTTCCAGATCTTTCAAAAGAATTGCTGTCTCAGAGTTAACTTATAAGCAAAATTTAGCTCGAATATACATTATTTTTTATGCAGTATTATTTCCATCATTTTATCATTTAAAATAGTGGCTCACAATGACAAACTTTGTAAAAAATATAATGATTTTAACAATAAAAAACAGATTTCTCACTTCAAAGCATACAGAAATATCAGTATCTCATTGACACTGATGTGAGCGTAGATTAACTATGTTTGCTTTAGGTTCAGGCACAACTTATCCCACAGATTTCACTTACCTGAAAAAATTAATAATATTCAAATAATTGTATCTGAATATGAAATTATTGGTTAAATAATATAACAAACATTAGTAGAAATGTCACTAAAAACAAATACTTAAGACAAATTATTTATCCACAAAATCAAAACAGGCGTCTTCCCCTTTTTGGACAGAACACTCTGGAAGAATGATTACAAACCACCACACAAGGTTGAACTCTCTGGAAAGGGATACAGATTATTTGTTTATTTGACTTCTTGTCCATCTTTCTCTCAGATACGTTATTAGGCAGCTGCAGGAGTTCTACTTGGAAACAACAGGATTCTGGCCATTCATGGCCATCTTCCATATTTCCATACATGAGTACAAGACAAATACAAAGGTAAACATATTATTTATATATAGGTGCATATGTAAAAAAAAATAGTTTTTTCATGTTTACCACTGTGCTCACCGAAAATAAAGTAATTTTAAACAGCTTATATTAAACATGGTTAATATGTTTCTTCGCAACTAGAAATTACTTCTGTGGCCCAGGATCACATAGGAATATAGGAAATCATTAAGAAGTATTTTACTGCTGTCCAACATATTTCCATGAACTAATTTTATAATGTACCTGCAACGATGGAAGAAGCCAAAGAATTATTACTGCTATTTTTAATACAGTGTAGTCAGCAGATAATTGTGTTTGCCTTAATGTTTAACTAATGCCCCCATTACTGTGTTTTAAAAGGAAGTGGATCAGCAGGAGCTGTTTAATTTAGAGCAGCTTTTTGCTGTTTATGCAAAATTCAGCTATCAGAATACTAAACAGTTATTTTATGTATGATTTATTTCTTCCTTGTTGATAAAAATTCCTCTTTTAGAAGAACAGTTGCACGAAAGTAACAGGGAGAAATAGTTTTAAAATACATGAAATGTCAAAAGTTCATTGTTTTGCATGTATCACTGCCTATACTCAGGCTGTTCAGAGTATTATGAATATTTGTGAAACTGTGTTCCTCAAAGCTGTAGCTAAGGAAACACAGTTGTACACAACAATTACATATCCTAAAACTTAGCACTATTAATCACTTTCAATGTCATTACTGAGAGTGCTCAGCAAGAAATCTGAAAAGCAAAAGGGGAAGGATTTTTGAATCCTCTTCTATTATTTTAGGATGTTTTGTCTTGTTTTCTTTTAGGGGACCTGAATACTTTTTCTTTTTGTCTGATTACCTGCAGTCCATATTTTCAAGTGCTTTTCAAACTGGACTGCACTGAGGCTGTTTGGAATGCCAGACAAGGAAACAGTGAAATAAAACTACTAATTGCCATTTAGCCTCTAGTATATTGGTAATATGACACTGCAGGGTTATTTCACTTCGTCTTATTTTCTTACACTTGCACACACTGCAATTCCCAGTCACTTCATAGGTTTATCTAAAAGGTTTTTGACCTAAAAAAAAAAAAAAAAAAAAAAAGAAAACCAAAAAACCAGCTCTAAACTTGGCTATGAAGTCTACTGCTTTTAAGTAATTTTTAGAGGTTTTGGGAACGGAGCTTTGTCAAAGCAGCTGTTTCAATTTCCTGTTTCTGCCTACCGACCATTTCCCTGGAAAGCACAGGCATATCTAGCAAAACCAAAACTGGCCAAAGAAATAAGAGATTGAAAAGGTTTACACATAAACAGCTGGAACTCCACTTAGAATCACTATGGCAAAATAACTTGTGAATACTTCCTGTTCTCAAAATAGGGGGAAGGAAAACCTCTTACTGATACCGACATTATGTCATGGTTTAAGCCCAGCTGGCAATCCAGAACCCCGCAGCCACTCCCCCCACTTCTTCCCCCTGCTCCTGGAGGGATGAGGAGGAGAATTAAAAGAATGTAACTCCCACAGGTTGAGATAAGAACAGTCCAGTAACTAAGGTATAACACAAACCACTACTGCTACAACCAATATTAATAATGATAAGGAAAATAACAAGGGAAGAGAATACAATCGCCCACCACCCACCGACTGATACTCAGCCCAACTGAGCAGTTACCTTCCGGGTAACTGCCCCCAGTTTTTACATCCCAGGCATGACGTGCTGTGGTATGGAATACCTCTTTGGTCAGTTTGGGTCAGGTGTCCTGTCTCTGCTTCCTCACGTCCTCTCCTCCTCCCTGGCAGATCATGAGACTCAGAAAGTCCTTGGTCAGACTAAACATTACTGAGCAGCAACTGAAAACATTGGTGTTATCAGTGTTGTTCCAAGGCTGAAAGTCAAAAACACAGCAGTGCACCAGCTACTAGAGGAGGAGAAAATTGACTGCTACTGCTGAACCCAGGACACATTACTTCTATGATTATTGTTTATTTCAAAAATATTTTTATTACTAACAACATAGATGAGGTTCAGGTTTCCTGTCTCACATTAACTTCTACATAGGGAACATACAGAACAGTATCTACTGCTAAAAGCAAAGCAAGTCCAGCTTCTCTCCCCTCAATCCTGCTCATCTTCTCGCGTTCCCATCCTTTCCAAATGCTCTGCGGCTTATATGAAGATGAGTTTGGCTGGGAACTATGGCACGGCCATTTCAACCTCAATTATTCAACAGACGTACATTACAAACTCTGCAATTTCATAGCCCTTACTGAGTGGGGTCTTTTCACTCCACGAACTTTATAAACAAATTAACATGATCCTGTAAGATGCTGCACAAAACCATCCATGGCATAGGAATACCACATAACCCAGCCCTCTACTATAGAAGATCCAAATCATGCAATTTAGTTATGTCAGGTTGGTTCAACTGGTTTTAAACTGAAGCTAGTCCTACAGAAGTATCTCAACTAAACAAACAATCTGAGGCCAAATAAATTTTGTAATCTTTCATTACACAATGCATATTAAGACAACAAGGTGGGACAGCAGACTAGCAAGTCATCCTGTGTTCTGCTACTGCTTCCAGTGCCAAACCAAAACCACTACTTACACTGAAAGACTAAGGACATGGTTGATGAAAATTAGGGGTTTATTTGCTTCTGTAATTTACATTATCTTGAAATTATTAGAAGTTAAATGTGATATGGCAATAACAAATGTCTTGGATTTTGAGGGTTTCTTCTTATGCTATTTATATAAACTTATTATAGTAATACTAGTACCATTACAGTTGTGAACATCTGAGTATATTTTGAAAAATAAAATTTTTATAAGAAGAAAATATTTTCTTAGGCCAAATGATACAGCTGAGAGAAAAAATTACCAGCATATAAGCTTTTTTCTTTAGCCTGAAGTATATATTTAACTTGCCCACTAAAATGTTCCTCTATCTGAAATACTTCTCTCTCCTCGTAGAGCAATTTTTAAATATTTCACATGGATTGTATTCTATTTACATATAAGTAATTTCTGATAAGCCAACCACCAGAAACAAAAGATTTCTATGTATTTTACATACCCACAACTGTTTCAACAGAGCATTTTCACACATCTTTCCTTTAAAAAGACCGTATCATTTAGGAAAAGTCATTAAATATCCATAAGACTGCCATTAAATATCCATGATTTCAAAAAGCTTAAGTATGATCTCCAGTCATACCACTTCATAAAAGAATTAGTGGGTGGACATCAACTGTGAAAAAAGACTTTCTTTTCACCATTTAGGAATAATTATCATATTCAGCTATTTCTGCTGCAATTTATTAACAGGGCAATATTTCCACAGTTCCATATTCTGAAAACAGCTTTTCTGTCTATGAGCAATGAGGCAAAACTCTGCTGCCTAAATATCTCTCAAACGAACCTAAGTTAAAAGGATCATTTTAATTTCACTGATAAATGAGACATTTCAGGGTACAGATGTTCTATGCTGTTACCCAACAAGAACTGTGTCTGCTGTTATTTTCTTTGGCATAATCTGGACCAAAATTAAAGCCTAATAAAAATCACAATGAAAATGTAACTCATTAGAAGTAGCAATAAGTTATTTAGCAAGGTGATCAGATGTGAATTTGGAAAAGGAATCCTTACATAAGAGTGCTTCTAACTTCTGAATAAAATAATTTTATTTTAGAGATCTTCAATTTTAGGAATCCTTGAAATTTTTAACTATTACCACATCTGTGTCTTCTCTTTCAAAATACTTTGTTATAGGGAACTTGCAACCAAAGGGATCTTTCTCCCTGTGAACTTACTACTAAAAAATAGTGGTGATATCCCAGAACAGGATTTCTATTCATCCTTCCTTACCCCTCACTGAAGTACACTAAAACCACACCTGTATCCACAGTGTCTAGCTGAAGAATGAAGAAATAACTTTGTAAATTATACTGCACGTTAAACACAGCGTAATCAAGTAATGGTAAATTATTAATTTATACAGTTGAGGAGACTACATAAAAATAATGCTAAACGCCTGCTCCAAGGCATTCTTTTATCCAAGACCATATCAGGTTTTATGAGTTTGTTCTCCCTAAGACAGTAAACATAAATTCTGGTATTTGAGTAACAACTAGCTTTAATGCTTTATTAATTTCTATTGTATGTTAATAAATTTGGATAGAAAATGAACTTCAATCTACATTTAAATTTGTCATTATAGAAGTTTTTTCCAATTAAAAAGTAAATTAAATGCTACACCAACCATGTATGTGTAAAATGTTGAGATTTGAGAGTTTTTCCTGGAACAGTTAAGACCCTAGACTTGACACATTGCCTAAAATATAGCCTGGGGAGGGGAGGTCAGAAGAGAAGGCACAGAAAAACACATTAATGGAATCCTGACCAGAAGATTATACTTATTACCAAAGGAAACAAAACCTATTTAATATTAATATTCTATTATTCTAAAATAATAAACTGCTCTTCATCACCAGTTTTCCTTTGAATTGTTTATTAAAGTTTCATGATATTATAAGGACAGTAAACTCTGGTCATTTGGCTAACTACTCTGGTGATGTGGTTATCACCTCTGGCTCTGCCACTGACCTGTTCTGAAATACTGGGTGACATGTTTAATTTCTTTGGGGCTCCATCTTCTTTCTGATTATCTGTCAGCTCTATTTATATAGATTTTGAATCTATTTATATAGATATTGAAATATTTGGAAAGCATTTCTTTTCAGTGTTCCATGGTGTAGGTTTTTTGATGCAGTTCATACATGTAATAAAAATATACTATTATTTATTAAGATAGTCTAAATTAGTACGCACTAAGGAAAACCAGGTACATTTATTGTGACATTTCCAACACATGGTAAACAAGTAATCATTAAAAAATACTTATGGTTCAAAATCAGTTCAGAAGCACAAATCAACCAAATAATAAACAGCTTTTTTTTTCAAGTGCTGCGTGTGCTAACATTTAAATTATAAAGCTACTTCTCGATTTGTCCGTCTGTGTACTGAAGCCAACTTAAATTGTTCCTGCCCACATCAAAACTTGAACCACTGCACAGCTAAGATTTGTCTTTGTAACTGTTTCTAGGAGTGAGTACTTCTGTGCAAACAAATAAAAACCTATTGGGTCTGACTCTTACACGTCTTCAGAAAGTCTCTGTTTTAAGAAAATTTTAATTTTATTATGTCTCATCCCTTTTTCTTATATGTAAGGCAGTAATATTCCTTTTTCTTCCTCAGGACTTTTTCTCTCATTCCCCAAATCGCATGAATTTCAGATCCTATCTAACTTGTCAAAAATGTCTTTGGGCATTTGTAGTCACCCACAAGAGAAATTCAGCAGTCATCTTTCCTTGTTTTCCAAATGCCTAGAAGTACAGGAATTCCTGAAGTTTCTATTTACAAATGCAATCAAATGAAAATGCATTACTATCCTCCAGGTTTGCTTACTGAAAGTCTTCAGTCACACCACTGTTACTGGATATAACAATACTTATTATTTTCCCTCCTTATAACACTAACAATTTCATAGTTAGAAGAGTGTGCTTTACATCTCATTATCATTTATCTGTTTCTCCATATTCTCTGTCCTACAATACTGTTTTACTAATTCTATCGTGAGTGTAACCTACCTGCAAACCACTTATTTACCAGTAATAATGTATTCAATGACCTCAAACTCACATGTAGCTTGAAGAAATAACAATTTAAATGTTTTCAACATTTAATTTTAATTTATTTTGAGCTGGTACTAATTTTATGCCTTTTTAACACTGCTTTTTTTCACAGTACATTTGAACTCTGTCCCAGCAAACCAGGACTGACTGCCTAAACAGTAGTATGTAAGTCCTGCACTTCTGCTTAATAAGTGATTTTTATAAAATGATGCTCTTGATGAACAAGCATTTTTTAATTTAAGAGCAGCAGAAAATGCTACCGAAACTTCTATGCTTGTGTTGAGGTTTGTTCAAAGAAATTGTGTCTTTTCTCACAAGAAAGCTTATCTAAGAAGTATGAAACCAACATGTCAATTATTTTTAAACCATCTCTACTGAGAGTATACTTCAGATCAATTTACATGCTAAGTCAACATGACGTCTGAGTCCTTGCTGCTGTAGATTGCCTCTAAACTTATTTCTAAAAGGCAAAAAAGGTGCACTGAAAACCTGCTGAAGCAATATGCTACTATTTAGCAAGTTCAACATTTAAAAACGGAATACATAGTATATCCTCTAGTGGATCATTGCGAAAAACACCAATTTGGCATGATTGAACATGACATACAAAAACCTCTGTGAAGGGAATAGCAACAGTATTACAGTTTTAAAATAAAGTTATATAATGCAAATTATACAGAGGAGCTCACTTACATGTCTTCAGCATTAAAATCAATTTCTTTCTTATAGCTCTTTCTAGTGCAACTCAAAACATTATGCTTTCTAAATCTCCTGTTTAAAGACTGAAACAATTCAGCATTCTTCCAGACATCTGCTCTAACTGACAAATCCAGATGAACTTTGTACTTTCTGCTTCAGATGTTGCCTTCACAGAATGAAATAATGTATTGGTATACTATTATGTTTAGCCTTACCCCATTTCTAAAATCAGGGTTTCCTAAACCCCGTTAATGTTCTAATAAATGATCATAAGCATTCTGGACCAAAAAGAGCCCAGATAAATAAATCACAGAATTCCTAGGCCTTCATTACCTAGGAGGCAAAAGAAGGCTTCTCCATTCAGATTCTATAATATTTTCTTTTAAGTTATTGAATCAGGTGTCAAGCAAAAAATAAGTGTAATTTTTACTGATCACCTAAGAATGCTTTGTTGTCTTTATACAGTTCTGTAAGACATAGTTGATTTCCTGTTCTTAGATCCTCAAGATTTATCAGATTCATGACATTACATCAGTTTCAGCTTTTTGCTAGCAGCACTATCACTGTTTCTCTCCAAAGAGAGTGTTAATTAAACAATTTTGATATTAAAAACATACTACATGCAAATCTATGCATCTGTCTGCCAAAGGCTGCATATTGCTCTATAATTCACTCATAAATCACATTTAATTCAATCTTCTAACTTCTACTTTTTGCACAATGCCAAGGAATCTTTATGATTCTTTTTCATCAAGTGATGGCAACTCGTGAATTATTCAAATAACACACAAACAAGTGATGTGATATGGCATAGGAAAACAGAAGAAAGCCAGAATGAAATATTTTAAGATGCTATTTTTCCTTTTATACATTGTATAGTAAGCATAAAGCATAGAATGCAACTTTTTTTTTAATTTAAAAACACCTAGAGATCCTCACACCAGTCTCTTCAAGCACTGGCCCATGTACTCCCACACTTTGTACAGCTGACAAAAACAGCAGCATTGCTATTCTCTGTCTGCCAGTACTTCTCAGTGAATTTTTGTCTGTCTTCATCAAACTTGGCTCCGAACAACCCTAACACTTCCCTGTATAGTCTACAACTGGATTCCCTCATACAACAGAAGCAGCATTTTGCCTTTTCAAGTGGCTTCTGATATCTTTACGAATGCTGTTTAATTTTTGTAGCTCTCACAGCACAAAGCAATGCTCTTTTGAAAACAGACTGACAAGAAATTAATTCAAGCTCAAATAATCTTAACTAAATGAACAAACTATGTTGTACTATAAAAATGACTTTCCAACAGTTATGATTAAAATGTCATCATGTGCAGATTATCAAAGCAGGAGGGCGAGCAGATTTCATTCTGCAAATCCTCTTCCTCCTAGGTAGAGGAAATAAAGATACATGCATTTTATGTGGCAAACTGAAAATAGAGGTTAATGTTGTTTTCTTTCTTTTGCTTTTTGGTGTGACTTGTTTTATATTTCAGAATTTTAACAGAGAAGTAGAAAAACATCAAGGTCAAAAGGGACTGTAACTAAATTAGCATGACCAAGCTTCCTATACGGGCCAAGGAATCTCCAGCTAGTAAATCAAAACTAAGTGTCTTTGTAAAGATTCCAAGTCACAACAACCTAAATCATGTCTTCCAAAGGTTAGGTATCCTCACTGTTAAAAGATAGGCACCTTATTTATTAGTCTGAATTTGTCTTCCTTCAGCTTCGAGCTTCTGGACTTTATTATATTCCTTCCTGATTTAGTTGAACATGTCCTGCTCATTGCAGGGGGTTGGACTAGATGACCTTTGAGGGCCCCTTCCAATACAAGCTATTCTGTGATTCTATGAGGGTAAATGGAAAATGAGATAAAATGACATGACTGCCAAAGCATCCTGCTAGAATGACTGGACATCTTTGATAAAAGAACAAATTTTAGGGACAAGGGAAAACCAGCATAGGATTTACTCTGACCTCTGTCATACACTACAAAGAAGTTTTACATAAAACCAGGACTAATGCTGTAATTGTAAAAAGCAATAGTGTCTGTTGAGGTTTCAATTTCTGTGTGCTAGACCTCTGTCCTAGAGTGAAGTTAGCACTGGAGTTCCTCAAAGACTGTCTTCGGGAATAACCTTATTAAACATTTTCAAAACAGCCTGGCATAAAAAGTAGGAGTAATGTCAATGCCTCCTAACAATGTGTCAATACACAGAACTGAACTATGATAAAGGAAAAACTGGGTGACTTGGGAACTGGAGTAATAGAAGTGTCACGACATTCAATAATACAAAGTATAAGGTTGGGATAAAGGCTCAGAGCTTAAGGCTTCTTAGCAGTGTATACCAAATTGGATTTTGATTCCCTTGAGGAGAGGATAAAATTACTTACTTTCCCAGCACGAAGAGGCATCAAAACTGTATTTCACGGTGATGACACAGGAACCAAGACAGGAACATCTTTCCTGAGAAGTTTGTGTGTTGCTAAGCTAAGCAACATCCCTACCACCAATAACAGATGATCACGGAACCACTGTCTTCTGCATAATCCCCACTCTGACTCAGGGATTGGTACATACAATGGAACACTGCTGGCAGAGGCTGAGAGGTGAAACAGTCACATCCTAGGTCAAAAGAACTTCCAGATAGCCAAGATCCCACAGTTAGCTCTGTGCTAACCTCTGTCAGCAGCCAAACAGTCCTAGAAGACAATGTTGTCTCCAGCCTGGAGAAATGGAGAAAAGCCACAGCTAAGTAAAACTTGCCAGTCCCAGTAATACATGGCTATGAAACCTAAACCCACACAGCCCTGCTAGAAGTATAGGCCAGCTTTAAGCCCTTAAATTCAAGATCCTCAGGACAGTGAGAAGAGCATGCAGCAAGCTCACTGCCCTGGACTTCAAGAGAGCAGACTTTGG